>JAOYSI010073382.1:9495-19998 GCA_025775065.1 Hiodon alosoides
AAGCTTACGTTAAGTGTTTCTCTCTTTTTAAATGGAAAACTGGGCAACAGGCTTAACTTTTAATTTACCGGACAGAATGCTTTGGCTTCCGCAGGTATAATTTAAATCTAGAATATGCACATGAAATGAAATTCATGTCCACAAACCAGTCCAGATGAACATGTTACAGGAAGAAGGTTACTCATCGTCTTGTGTCCTGTGTCAGGGGGGGAGCTGAGCTTAGGGACAATACCCGTTAACAGCACAGGGTCTTTAGACAGCATGTGCTGAGTAGTACTGCAGACCCCCACCAAACCAACAGCCCCACCCCATGGCTTGGTACTGAGCCCAATCAGCTGAAGAGTGTTACTCGAAGGAGAAAGGAAAGAGTTTGTTTCAGAGTCGTGAGACCAGGTTGACCTGACCAAAAGCACGTTGTATCCCTCTTAAGAGTATTGGCTCAACTAATATGTATTTGTAAAATAATATTTAATGACCGCCATGGGCTTTCAAAAAAAAATCTGACAGGTGAAATTTGTGGCGTTAATAGATTAGTTTGTGCCTGTTTGTCCCCGCGCTGCAGTTTCTTTCTGGTCCCCGCGCTGCAGTTTATTTACAGTCCACAGAAGGAAACATCCACCATGGCAGAGCTCAAGGGCTAAGAAAATGCTCCTGATGTTAAAACGGGTACCAACACCAACCCCCTCCGCCCTCCGGCAACACGTAAAGACACCCACCCCCAACACCTTGCTTACAATCGTTTCCTAGGGGAAACACTGTAGTGCTGTAATAAAACTGAACATTAAGAAGGGTTCACCCAGGTTTGCTCAGTGGGGCCCGGTTAAAGGTGAGGTCAGAGAAATGAATGGGGAGAGAAAGCGCAGAAAAGCCTCGGTGTGAAGAGATGGAGTACTACAAACTGGCACGCAAGGGCATTCCAGATCTTAGCTGCTACGTGGTCTGCAAAGAAACAGTGAATTATTACCCCAAACCAGCCCGAGCGCGGTCAAAACTGTAGCTAATTCAGAGAAGAATGCTTAACGGAGGCAACAATGTACAATACTGTGCAAAAGCTAGCTTTTTTTTACACAGATGCAGTCTTTCAATTTTATTTTTGGTCTTCTGCATTTTTTTTTCGATGTCCAAATATTCATTTCTGAAAAGAAAGAACAAGGAATTCTGCCACAGATGGTATGGTCTCCACAGACTCCTAATTCTCAACATCATCGAGGCTGTCTGTGATTACCTGGACAGACAGAAACAAGGCAGACAGCCAAAGTCTGTAGAAGTACTGTGTCAAGTTCTCCAAGATGTTCTCAGAACAATCTACCTGCCGATTGTCTACTAAAACTGCACAACAGTGTACCCAAGAAAACTGACGCAGTTTTAAAGGCAAAGTCACAACAAATATTCCCTCCCAATTTTAATGGCTTTTTTTGTTATTTTTGTTTATTGTCCTTTATAGTATTTATTTTATATTTAGAAACTTAGCATTTCATTCCTTTTGAAAGCATCTTCACTTTACAGAATTGTATTTTACATAATTTACCCAAGACTGTATATTTTACAATACTCGGCCACCCCGTAATCAAAACCACAAAAATATTTACTTTACTTACTTGATTCTGTTTGATTATGGGTAAAGGGCAAAGTATTTATGTCTGCAAACCCCAACATAAATCTGAACATAAAAGCTGGGATTTTTGCAGGGATTAAGTGCAGGAAAAAAAAAACCTGGGATTTTTGCAGGGATTTTGGCTTGCATGCAAATGTAAGTACTCAGGTGAGCATCACGAAACAAACCCAGGGCCGTTTACAACAGCAGAGACGCAGATCCTTCAGCTGAAACAGAGGGTAACTGTATACGTGTCGTTCAGACAGATCAGTCTACCCTCATACGTTTCACAGAGAAACCCTCAGCAGTCAACGTGTGGCATGGCAACCGGCTACAAGCAGAGAAAACGATGCAGAAAGACGTTCCACACCAGGAAAACCAGGAGTCCCAGTCAACGTGTGGCATGGCAACCGGCTACAAGCAGAGAAAACGATGCAGAAAGACGTTCCACACCAGGAAAACCAGGAGTCCCAGTCAACGGAAGTGACCCATTGACCCGAGACGAATGAGGTTCTGACAGTGCATGCATCGATCCAGTGGCATTAAAACAGGCAGTGTGTAACAAATACATTCCTTTCGTCAGGATATAACAAATAACTAGTGTAACAGCTCTACGTAGTTCACAGATCTTCACCTGAAACGACCACAGAGCAGGATCTTGGAATGTCTCTTACACTCCTCACAATGTAGCCAACAATGATTAACACCCTTCACCGAAGACAGAACAAAGCTAAAGTGTGCAAACAGCAATGAATGCAAGACCAAATCCGCGCACTGCATCAGATTTCCACAAACTCACCCTCTCAGTAACATATCAGTTGTATTGCCGAGAAATGAACCTTGAAAGAGCACAAACAATGCTAATGTGTCTATCTGAACGCACAGGAACCCCACACAATAAAACAGATCCATGTACTGTCTGATTCGGCGCTGTGTTGTCTACGGTCTCCAATGGCCAGCCCATTACTTAATTTCCCCTTTCCTATTAGACGGAAGCTTGTGAACTTGTTTACTGTACCATCCTGCATTGCGACCAACTCCCCCCTTACTCTTGCTCAAGGTCAGGTAACAGACCCGCCGTGTCCAACAAAAACGCTAACTCCGGTAATTGCGTCACCCTGAAGTTTACAGAGGTTTAAAGTTGGCCGATCGGAAAGGAGAAAAATGCTGAAAAACTATAATGTTTTACTTAATTAACACATTAAATTCCAACAAAACTAAAATTAGCTGGAAAGCCCGACCAACAGGTGCATCCGAGGAAATGTCATGTTTTTTGCTTCAGAAGTGTACTTGGAAAAACAGACTGACCAAAATGGGATACTTAAAACCTGTACAAAACAAACACTGACCAATTGGCACACACACACACACACACACACTTGCAGATCCTAATCAAAACACAAGAAGAAGAGATCCCAATATGCCCCAAATTTCTCTTCCTCCAAAAAACAGGGTGCTGGAAGCCCATTAGACTCATTAAGTCTTTAAACTAGTAAGCTTCTGACACTGTGCATGAACCCTGTGGAAGAACACGTCAGATTACACATGCAGAAGACCACACAAGATGCCACAGAATATTCATGGGAGCTATGACCAAGCCATTCTACCAGACCTACAAGAGCTCCACACCTCCAATAACCCGCACAGTCTCCCCACACCTCCAATAACCCGCACAGTCTCTCCCCCCACACCACCAATAACCCGCACAGTCTCTCCACACCTCCAATAACCCGCACAGTCTCTCCACACCTCCAATAACCCGCACACACTCTCCACACCTCCAATAACCCGCACAGTGTCCACACCTCCAATAACCTACAGACTCTCCACACCTCCAATAACCCGCACAGTCTCCACAACTCCAATAACTCGCAGAGTCTCTCCACAACTCTAATAACCTACACAGTCTACAAAACCCCAATAACCTCCAATACTCCAAAACTTAATTGGCGTTTTAATTTAAAAAAAAACAAAAAAAAACAGTATGGTTTCAATAGGATTCTCTGAGTCCCTACTGAATTGTGACAAAGTTCAAACATCCAGGCCAAGCTTTCACATTAGCTGTACCTAAAACGACTCTGTATCCCCTCTGCTCTCTGGTCACCCCCGACCCCATCCTGTCACAGGAAATTCTCACAGCTGGTGGCCAATATTTACTTGAAACCACAACAAGAATAATGCCTGACACATGCCCTCATGTGGCACAGAGAAATGCAGAAAGCAGCATGGAACACTTAAATGACAATGGATTGTAGATCTGTAAGTAAACATATAAGGGGGCCTTTGTGTGCTCATGGGCAATTCATGTTCCAAAGGAGACATGTGCATAAAATTTTCTTTCTTTCCTGTTGAAGAAAGAAAAAGAGTTCTTTAACACAATTTAAGGTCTCTTCATAATGGTTCAGAGCACAGCTTAATCTTAGCACTAATTTAATGCGGAGGTCTTTCGCTATTTGGTGAAAAAAAAAACAAACAAGACTAACTGTTTTAGTTAAAGCCTTGTTCTTCCTGGACCTTCCTGTTAATTC
The DNA here is from genome assembly GCA_025775065.1 of Hiodon alosoides. Taxonomy (NCBI): domain Eukaryota; kingdom Metazoa; phylum Chordata; class Actinopteri; order Hiodontiformes; family Hiodontidae; genus Hiodon; species Hiodon alosoides. Next base: position 13,618 of record JAOYSI010073382.1, read on the forward strand.
AGAACACATTAACAGTAGGTACATCAGCACAACTACAGCAGGGGTTCATCGGCCTGGAAACTGCAGTGGAAATGCTTGGAGCAACCGCACATTCTGTACAGTGGAGGCTGCCACCATCTGCCGTTTCCTCCACAGCCTGCAAGAACAGGACACTTACAGGGATAATGGACATACCTAATGTCAAGTGTTTACACCGTGGACCAGAAACAGCCTGCAGGCCAGATGGGCGATCTGAAAGCATGTCCAAATTGCTCTTTCTGCTCGGGTGATAGATTTACAGCCCCGGCCATATTACAGTCAGCAATGCGCTTGACTTACTGGGGGGGGAGAGTTCTGACCAGAACAAAAAAAAAAAACATCCAAGTTGTGGATGTGTAAGTAAACATATAAGATGTTATATAACATATAAGTTGGAGATGTTGAAACGTTTAATCTCATTACTACACCACAGAGACGTACCCACAGGGTCCAGTGCATAGACTGTTCATGGTTTTGTGTTAAGTCAAAGTTGCCCAAGATGAACTTTTCTTTACGGACAAGTACAGCATTTGTTTCGTATACAAGCCAAGGTAGAGGGAGGGAGATCAGCCCTCTTCTCTCAGCCTTCTGTACCCCTCTGGCACAGACAATCAGCAGGAGGCTTCCCTGCTTCCAGGAGATCAAAGGCATTGCTCAGGTAACACTGGAGCACAGTGAAACCAGGGTCCACGGAACTAATCATCCCCCTTGCAAGTCCAACCAAATAGAATTGGACAGTTACAATAGGGTCTAAAAGCTTGTTTGAGTGTTTTTGAGGCAGCTATCCAAAAAAAATTTCCACATTAAAAATGTAATAATAAACCACTTTGAAACTACTAGAGAATTACAAAGCATGGCAATGCAGGCATGGTTACTTGAATGAAAGAGATTATGCAATGCCGCACAATCAATACTAACAGTACTGTAATGGATAAGTGCAAACTGGTCTTGACTAGCTGACATACACCGTGGCCAGATCGGTTTAGAGAATATAGGCTTATGGAAGTCAACGTCATAATTAAATGTTTGTTAATTTGTTAAAAATTTATTTTATTTTTTTTTTTAAATGAAGTTTTTTTCCCGAGCACCGCTTTGGGAGTTTACAGGAGTTTCCCGTTTAGAGAACATTTTATCATTCACCTGAGAACGACAGCAGGAGTTCATTTAATTAGCGTACTTCCCCAATGTTCCGTAAACTCTGCAGACGCTGTAGTGAATTGAAGATTACATCCCGGGACTCTTGTCTTAATTAGATACATCTAGTAATAAATATCGCTATATTTGATAAAGTCGCAGGAAATGCAAAAGAAGACAGTCAAATGAGGACAGTCAAATAAATCATATATTGCTTATATTGCGGCTTTGACGCATGTAGCCTACATATTATATGAGAAATAAAACAAACAACAACTTAAAATAAACAAATAAATAACCTGAGAAATATACTTACTCGTCAAGATCATTATTTTGCCGTTATTAAATTGATCCGTTCATCAATCCCAGCGGTTTTTTAGAAATGCCAGTCGGCGGAGTTTTCTTCCGAAATAAAGGCGAAACGCTCACCCATCATAACACAACGTTTAGGCGTAAACTGCTACAAACAAATCAACCCGATAGCGACACGCGTCCGCTGGTCGTGGCATTTATTAAATCCATGACTGAATTCACATCAGACATTAGCACTTCGTCCACACACACCAAAAAAAAAAAAAAAAAAGTTTTATTTTTTTTATACACCGCGTACCAGTTACTCAATCTGGAATGTGAATGACACGGGGTTGATTCAGAGTTTAGGAATGAAAAAGCTTTAGCAAAGCCACACCTCCTCCGGCTACACCAACTACACACCTGATAGGGGAGACACCCAGCGAACTGCAGTTGCCAGCTCAGAGACTTCCACGGTATAGCTGAAATCTGGAAGTCTTCGTTAACGGAATTTTTAATTAAACGCCTCAACATCTCCCAATTACTTAAGCATACCAGCGAAAAAACATTCGTGAATTCTACCACACAACTTAATTTGGGTTGTCATGTGGTGTGTCTCAGAGCATAAAACGTTCACATTTTCCGCACTTCAGCAGTTACGCCGGCGTTACCCTTAGAACCCCGTATTTTGCGTATGAATGGCTTCTACAACGGCGCCTTATTTACGGGATTCAGCTCATTTATTGACATATTTACATACGTAGAAATGTATCAGTGCTTCAGTTTGTCTGATATCTATTCACTCAAGGTGAATCCATTATTCATGACAATATCATGACATAACTCTTTAGCATACTATATATTTTTTATTTTGTGAAATAAAATATTATTGCATTGACATTATAATAAATGGTTTCCATCACTGCTAAAACATCACCATTTCAGCATTTAAAATCCGTCCGTGCCACAGCAATTAACCTGGAATGCTGGCGTTAAAAGACAAGGCATTCAAGGGAATTCTGCTTAAGGCAAAAGTTTGGTTTCTCCCTTATCTACTTCGCCAACGTCGCTGGACGGCTCGACACCATTCTCCCTTCAAATTCGACTCTTTAGAAACTCTGAAACTTTCGGAAATATTCAGCAAGAGATTAGCACATTGTAAAACACTGGCCCAGAGACTGCTTCTTTCCTCCCCCTCTCAACAGACAGATAAATGCAAATCACACTCAGGCCCTCCGTACCTGGGCCTGGCTCTGACGAGACTGCCCAGTGTGAGAAAGAGTGTTTATACTCCACTAGGCTGGGGCAGAGAAAGGAGCCTTGGGATATTCCCATACAAGGCCAGAGCGTTGACAAAGACGTGTGGGGAGGGCGAGTGCCAAAACCAGACCAGAAGTCTCCCAGCCAGGTCACTTCCTCGTATTTATTTAGTTACCGCTTGTCAAGAGGGTCACCTACATGAATTAGCTCAAATGGTTTTTTTTTTGGGGTTGCATTGTTTAAGAGTTCTCCTCTTGCTGAATGTCATCTCAGCCTTCTGCTGATGTGCTGCAAGCCCCCCTTCATGGCCTGGGAGTAGGCTTAACTGCTGGTTGCTAGCAGTGGTTGGTTTACGACCTCCTTTGACCTGAGGAATCCAGACAGAAAGCCTTCTGTTATCAGTCTGATCATGCATAGCAAGTTGGCTAACCAGGACAACAACTTAGAATGATTGCCGCCTGATTCTAAGGGCATGGAAATCCGTTTGGAGTATGTGAAGACACATTTTGAGATGATGAATTTGGAGAAGACATATTTTGAGAACCCTCGGTTCTGTTGACTGAGAATAAATACCCAGACTGTTCTGGTCACACAAGAGACGTTGTGTTCGGTGGTGTTGAGAACGTGGGAAGACAGAAGGGTCCTGTGCAGTCAGTCAAGCCCCCGTCAGGCAAGCCCCAGGGAATGAGCTTCTCCACAACAAACACCAGCCCGAGAACTCACTGGCCAGACGACCACATCCACAAAACCGGCTCGCAAACAAGTTCCAGTGAAAGTCAGACATTTAGAAGTGCTCGACTGATTGAAAACGCCAATTTATTACGCGTATGAATTTTTCAGTATCTTTACGATGAGATGACATCACTTTTCAATGGATTAACTGAGAAGTCCGCAGGTCCCATGTGGATTTTCATTAGTGTGGGTTAATATGTTAACATGATATAATGCCCTGCACTAAACATGAGCTCTATGATTCAGCATTAATTTAAGTGTAGTTTGATAACTACTGGCCACAAATTTCCCAATGCGTACTTTTTCAACACAATCTGAAGCTAACGGACTCTCCTTTGTCTTACAGAGGATGGTCACATTTTCTCCTGCAGTCATTTACTAACATACTATTCATTTGACTTGTCAACTATTTTGGGGGCTAACAAAATCACAGCAGCAAAAAAAGGTTAATTCCACGTCGAAAATACTTAAAAAGAGAAATATTTTGGATGGAAAGTCCTAATCTAATTTTGTTCCATTTTGCAGTGCAGAATTAACTTTTACTCATGCCTATCCAGCTTCACTATCCCCCACCCTAACCCCGATTAGCCTACAGGAAACGTTATTACTTAATAATAGAACCAATGCACCTTTGTGTCTTTCTGCCAAAGTTATTCACTACTACTTTTCAAATGATCACATTATATATGGCGGTTAGAGGGAGTATATGCTATCTTACGTCCATCAGTGATTCTGTGCGTTTTGAACTATCACGGCAGTCTCTGGGCCTTAACATCGTTTCAGTATCCATAAACAAGTTGTGGAACATAAACGTAGAGTCTTGGCCACAGGAACTCAATCCAACAGCTCACGGGTCTGCCTCTCATTTCCTCCGGTGCATCGTGTGGACGACCAGAAAGGGACACACGTGCAATTTTAATATCTTTGGTAGAAGCCAAAGGAAGCATCGCTGCTTTCATTGTTCCTGTTATGAACGGAGCAGACAGGCACATTCCCTAAACCTGATGAATGCCTGTTTAATGGGCTCTCCGAAAGTCGTGAAATGATCTGACAAGTGAGCCTCGGAAGAAGGGAAGAGACGCACACAGCCTCTTTTGTCTTTACCATCGAGAGAGAAAGGAACCGGGTGCAGCTTCGAGACGCTAGCCTTTTCATCTCATCAGAGATAGGGTTTAACCCCATTTCATGCTTGTCTTAAACCAAAGAGAACCTCGAAAATAATTCGACAGAAGTCCCTGCAGGTCAGATTTCTTTTCCCCTAAAGCCAAACCATCACCTGATTAATCCATGATACATCTTTCCAGTTTGATTTGATTTGACAGTTAACTATAACGACTAAGGGTTAAGATTATCAGACACAAATTACCACATGCATAAATGTAGAAATCTGCCAGCAGGAGAGTAGCGTCATCGTTAAGAATACATTTAAATTCAACAAGGGGAACAAGGGGGATATCATTTTTAAACCCTTGTTTTGTCATGGTGACTTTTAAAAATTACTTATTACTAAAAATATGAAGGCGTTTGCTTTTTTCCCAAAAAATCATTTTGTATTTTAGCAACCTTTTATTTCTAGATTTAGATTTCTAGATTTAGGGTTAGGGTTAGGGCTAACACTAACCCTAGATTTAGATTTCTAGATTGTTAGAATTTTCTATTTCTGGTAGCTTCATGAAGAAATGCCCCTCCCCCGATTGCCAATTCCACATCAGGCGCAGAAAGGAGTATAACTCAAACTGCAGCAACTTCAGCAGTCCATCAATGTCAATGCAAAGTCCATTTTAAATGGGATAATTGCAGCACTTACAGGTATCTTGCCTTGATATTTGAACAATGCGAGCTGCTGAAATACACAAGTGTGTACGACATAAGCGCTCCCCAGTCCGCGGTTTTACTGTCAGCAAAACCAAGTCTCCAAATCGGCAGACATCACTTCATCTCGTGCGTTGGTACCAAACCAGAGCTTTCCGTGCCGTGCCAGAGTTGTGCCATGACAATTTCGCTCCGTAAAGACACTTAAATCTAGGAAATTGTATGATATGAAAGGAATAAACCACCATCTGATAAATAAAACAGCCGTATAAACTGTGGAATCTTGTGAGACGTTTCGGGATTCGGAGTAGACTGCCACACTACCCGTGTCATGGCTTTGGAGATGTTTCCCCCAAACCACATTTACATGATGAGAAAAGAGAAGAGGTTAACCTACGCAACAGAAGCCTTTGATTAGTCTTACTGATCAGGAATGCCTTACATTGGCTCGTCAGGAACAGGATCCAGTTTCTGACCCCTAACGATAGTGAGAACCGCACAGTAGTGCAGTGGGCTTTCAGATGAGGCTGTGATTGGTGCAGACAGTGCTATGGGAACCTCAGACCGACCACAGCGAGTGTGAGGAGTGGGTAGAACTGGCGCACAGAAGGCAAACAATAACACAACAGCATCTGTAGCGACTCTGGTCCTCACGCGGTCTTTATCGGTCACATGGTTGCATTCAGGGGTACGAAGTCATTAAAATGTGTTTAATAAAGTCAGTGGGGAATTTGGGAGGTGACGTTAACTGGTCAGATTTACATGAGAAAGTGTTGTAAATTCTCTGCTCTTCATTGGCCATTCATGGGGGTTGTCTCTCACGCACTGTAGAATGGGATCAGACTCAGTTCACAAGCATTCTCCATTTGACTAAGTGCTTCCTGTCACCAAGAGGGGGATTCTGTGCCTGGTAGTGAGCGTACAAAAGCCAGGGCCCTGGCAACTAGTATCGCTGCAGTCTTGGTTCCAGAGTCTGGTTGGGTTTGTTACATGCCCAGTAGGTTTTGGCTTTTACAGCTGCATTCTTGGTTCCAGAGTCTGGTTGGGTTTGTTACATGCCCGGTAGGTTTTGGCTTTTACAGCTGCATTCTTGGTTCCAGAGTCTGGTTGGGTTCGTTACATGCCCGGTAGGTT
>JAOYSI010073383.1:6479-19997 GCA_025775065.1 Hiodon alosoides
TGGTCCTCACTGTCTCAAGGTGAGGGGCCACTTCCTGTCTGTCACTGCTGTGGTGGATATGGTCCTCACTGTCTCAAGGTGTGGTGCCACTTCCTGTCTGCCTTCACCATGCTGAGTGGGGTCTTCACTGTATCCAGGGGATTCATGGTGTTAGGGTAGGGATTGATGACAGCTTTCATTCAGTGTGAGTAAACCTCAGGCCCTGTTTGAAGTCTAGTTGCTGCACAGATTGCCAACGATTTAGTTTTATTGTTAGATTCACACAGTATGCTCTGTGAGAGTGGAGTGTGTGTTGCCTTACCCTGCCCTACCTGAGCGCTGTTTCTCACTGCGGTTCCCAGGTCCTTCATCCCAGACGAGCACATGGTGTGGTGCCCCGAGCAGCTGCTACAGTGCGTGTTGGCGCACATCCACTACATGCCTGACCACTGGAAGGGCCATGCCAACAAGAGCGAGACGCGGGATGAGATGGCTCAGCTCTTCCAGTACAAGGCGGTATGGTGGAACTGCCCGTTCATCTCATCATAAACTCAGTTTCTGCTCCAAATGCTCAATTGAGTTGTTTCTGTTTGTGAAACCGCTATTACGAAAGAGTGGGCTCACTCGACCTGCCATTAACTGCTGTTTTCAAAGAGACGGAAATGCTATCAGAGGGGTTAAGTCTATCTGTGCTCCTTATGCGCCAGGTCTTCATCCTTGAGGAACTCCTGAGCCCCATAGTCACACCCTTCATCCTCATCTTCCTGCTACGCAACAAGTCCCTGGAGATCATCGACTTCTTCAGGAACTTCACTGTGGAGGTGGTCGGCGTGGGCGACATCTGCTCCTTCGCCCAGATGGACATCCGTCGACATGGCAACCCACAGGTCAGTTAAAAGGAGCTTGCTCAGCAGCTTCTAAGCAGTTGATTTAAAACATTATGATGTAATGCTTATGTCAATTTAATTTCATGCTGAACTATGTTAATAAAGCTGGGGGTGGGTGTTTGTATGTAACTGTGGGTCTGTCTGACCTCCTGCTCCGTGGATGTCTGAGCGGGTGGGCCTGTGTATGTAACTGTGGGTCTGTCTGGCCTCCTGCTCCGTGGATGTCTGAGTGGGTGGGCCTGTGTATGTAACTGTGGGTCTGTCTGACCTCCTGCTCCTTGGATGTCTGAGCGGGTGGGCCTGTGTATGTAACTGTGGGTCTGTCTGGCCTCCTGCTCCGTGGATGTCTGAGCGGGTGGGCCTGTGTATGTAACTGTGGGTCTGTCTGGCCTCCTGCTCAGTGGTTGTCTGACGGGCTGGGGGTGGGCCTGTGTTTGTAACTGTGGTTCTGTCTGGCATCTCAGTGGATGTCCGAGGGGCAGACGGAGGCCTCCGTGTACCAGCAGGCGGAGAACGGCAAGACGGAGCTGTCCCTCATGCACTTCACCATCAAGAACCCACAGTGGCAGCCGCCCCAGGAGAGCTCCGTCTTCATCAGCCACCTGAAGGAGAAGGTTCAGCAGGATGCCAGTGACGCCCCCCTCTGCAGCTCACCGCTGTGCTCCGAGTCCGGCACTGGCGTGAGTGCTGAACTAGGGCTAGCAGGAGTGTGTGCTGGGTGTTGTTCTTACTGATAATCCAGTGGTCTCCAATCCGCCTTCAGTTCTTTAGCTTGTATAGGATTTACATTTCCATAAAAGCACATTTTAGTGAATTAACTGTTATTTTGTATGTGAAAGTTTTATATATGTAAGTTTGGACCAAACCCTGCAATGCATTACTAGAGTTATTATTTTGCAGGCACAGTAATGCTGATGGAATAAGTTCAGTATTTTTGACTTGAGCTGTATTAAGGCATTCACCCCTCGGGGAAGAAAAAAAAACTTTTTTGCCCTACTTACGACTAATTTTGAATCACTGCACACGTTGCCATGCTTAATTGTTAATTGCATTTGTTTTGCAATTGTAGACATGAACGCGCGGTAAACCATTGAGAAAGGAATCAAACTTAGCAGGGACACAGGATTTAGTGAGATAAGAACTGAATCAGATCAGGTGCCACGCCGATTAGCTCGTCTTTTAGATTATACAGGTTTCTATAGTTTTTTTTTGTCACTTGCATCACATGAGATGATGTGAAGACCGGTGATTCTCCACAGTCAGGCGCTTGTGTATATATATTAAAATGCTTTGCGTTTCCTCAGAAACAGTCACGTGTCACCGGGAGATCCGCTAACGCAACGAATAAAACTATTTCAACTAATGGATCCAATATATCGCGGTTGGTCAATTGCCATGGACCGCTCTGCCGTCCAACACACTAGGAGTTTCTATGATATGTCACAAGCTGTAAAACGCGGGTGTCATTAGGCACAGATCTTGTATGTATGTATGTATGTATTTACCCAGTTTAAATTGTTTCCTGTCGCCACTAGAGAGTATTACTTAGGATATCCCTAAATGGGATGGAATGTCTTTGGTGTTTTTTGAGTTTATGATATTTTTGATATATGATATCTTTGTTTGTCCTCCTCTGTGTCCAGGTGGACACCCTGCTGGCCAGTGTCCTGACTCACCCCACGCTTATAAGCTCGGGGCTTCCGAGACGGGACCGCCGGCTCACTGCACCTAGCACCACGGCCTCGGCCGCCGCCAGCGTCCTGGCGTCCCTCTCCAGCTCCCAGGTGCCCAGTCGCACGCGCTCCCACATCCTGCTGCCTACTGTGCACCCCGAGAGTCCCATGTACTACAGCCAAGGCACCGTCATTGACAGGTAGATCACCAGGGTCCCACGACGGGGTAGGAAACGCACATCTTTGGCAATGTCCTCCAAGTGTCAGCGTGTCATCTGAAGAAATTTCTGCTACTTATAATATCTGATGACACGGACCATTTAGCCATTTTCAGTCACCAAATTATAATTGTAAAACCAAAAGCCACAAAGCTGAGGGGACGTAAGGAATGAAGTACGGAGGATCAACTGTGTTTAATGATGGGAAGAACTTTTTCTTCAGAGAAAAAGACAAGGAACACTGCTGCTTACCTGATGTTTATATTGCTATGTTGATAGAATATTCTGTGCGGTTATTCTATATTGTGAACCTGTACTCTGTTACTACGATAAGCTAAGGGAAGCCCTGTCTATTTAGCCCACTCCAACCGGTGATTTAACCCGGCAAACTCCAGTCCGTAGGGCTCAGCCTGCACTCGGGCGAGCTCCAGCCCGTAGGGCTCAGCCTGCACTCGGGCGAGCTCCAGCCCGTAGGGCTCAGCCTGTGCTTTGGGGAACTCCAGCTCATAGAGAAGAACTGAGCCACTCGTTTGACCGCATTATATTATAATGTTTATGATATTGTGTTTATTTTATTAGTATTACTACTCTTATGTTTACTTTCACCACTCTTAGACGCTTTCACAACACTGAGGATTATTTTCTTTGTGGATTGATTTGACCATTGACAGCCTTTTGATTTGTTGCTCAGTATGTCTGCCAGCGACTCTCGGCTACGCAACGATACCAACTCCACCCTTTACTCCAATTTTGCCTCAGCAGAAATGAGTCTTCATGCCATTTATATGCATGAGGTAAGTTATACTGTACACTTAACACTGTCTACATGCACTGCGAGTGGTACTGTTCACTTAAAACTACATGCAGTGAGTGAGTGGAACTACATGTAACACTGTTTACATGAATTGAGTGAGTGAGTTAAACTGTACTGTTAACAGTCTACATGTGTGCAGTAGAAAAGTGAAAAGACAATGTTCTGGTGAAATGCGCCCATGTGAGCAGAATTACAGAGCGCTTATTAGTTTGGTCACGTCTCTGTCCCGCCCTCCCCTAGGTCCACCAGCAGAGCTCTCAGCCGCAGCGCTCGTCTGGAGTATGGCAGGCCCCTGTGCCAATGAGAGACCTCGGCAGTAGCACAGGTCCGGTACCTTATTATCAGTGGCCAATAGTGGGTAAGCGGGTGGTGAAGCTTGAATCCGATTTGGGGTTGTTTCACCAACGAGATGAAGGGGTGATGATGATAATAATGATGTGCTTAAAAGGTGTGAGGATCTTTACTTAATGATGGGACTTTTACCCAAACCACCGTATAAAGTGTATCTACTATAAACAAGCTTTAAAATATAGAAAATAAAGGATTTTAATTTATTTTTTAGTTATTTTCCTGTTACTTTAGTAGATTAAAGAAGTTTTATGTCCTACATATGTCTTCTATTCTAAATTTTCTAACTGCTTGTCATTTTGCTTGACTGGCTTTGGGGTGTCGTGCTTCTAGGTGGTCAGAGGCAGGCTGTCCAATCAAGGAGCCTGTCTGTGCCCACCCCTTTGCGATTAGGAGGCTGGAGGGAAGAAGAGGAGGAGGAGGAGGAGGAGGATGAAATGGATGTCAACAGCAGGGCACCGCCACATCAGGACAGGCGGACTGACTGCTGAAGTGCCTTACCGTACTGAGGGTGTGTGCTCTCTTGTCACTAAGCCAGAATGGCTATCACAAATAACATGTGTTTATGTGTTTATGGGCTTTCAAGTCTATTTAACCCCAATTAAAACTCTCAAACAGGAAACATTTCAAAATGCAAATTCTAATCATTTTGGTTAAACATTTAATCTCCTGGCTATAAAACCGCTCTGAATGACACTCATCAGATCATATGTTTAACGCAGGGTTATTTTAGCAAACTGCTAAAATCTCATCACCTTGTATAACACGTTCTCACACCTGAAAAGTCAAAGCCCCTGACGTTTGGCCAGACAGCTGAGAACAGCATATATCGACCCCTTGGGTACTCATGTATTGAAGATAACCAGAGGGGGCACATGTTTCAACCTTTCCCTTTTCCCTCTGCAAAACAGGTACTGACCACTAGGGGACATGGTATAATACATACTTTGCCGAAAGCAAAAAAAAAAAAACAGGTTGCATGTCAGGTATAAGGAGAAGTTATAAAATTGCGTTGTTGTTAAACTCACTAAACCTTTTATTTTTTTCAGGTTTAGCTTTTTTTTTTCCTCCTCACTGAGCATCGTGGCCTTAGCTCATCCATTCCAACCATTTTCCCGTTGGTTGGATTTATAAGCAGGACATCGGGTGTCCCCCACCACACCTCTCCACCACTTGTCCTCCAGGTCCTGGAGAAGTGAAGAAGAGGTGGAGTTTTGTCTTCCAGCTCCACTGGTGAAGGAAACTCACAGCAGTCCACAGGCTTGCAGAAGTGGGGCTTCATTCCCACTCTGCACATTGGGGGCGCTACAAACCTGGTTCACCGCCAACTAATAGCTTTAGTTTCCTCAACACGTAGAGGCTAACATGTAAATGTGTGTCTGGGTAGTTTAAAGAATGAGTGGATGGTTGTAATATTGTGTAGGGTCAAAGATACCTTAGTAGTTGGCATCCTGTGTCATCTATCCTGGTTGTGTGACGTGTTTTAGATGTCTAATTCTGCATTTAAATCAACTGTGGAACTATGCTCTCCAACAGTGGTGTTCTGATGATCAACTACTAGTTATGTAAGAGAGCTGAAAGTAACAAATGAATTGGGTGACTGTGCCGAGCCACCAGGAGGGGGCACTATGAGGTAATCATTCTTGATTACGGTCTCATTCTTGATTAGAAAACCAGCAGCAATTGAATTGGTCAGTCATCATAGGTCAGTCATTTCCCCCTTTGCTGTGAAGCTTGGGTGTTTTAGCTTTGCTGCAGTCACAGGGTCTGCTTTCCCTGAAGACAGAAGACAATTACAGAACTAAACAGTCTTTTGGCCTGTGGGTGAGGACCTGTTCCACAAAAGAAGACTAAGATAAGACAAATCTGTCTTTAGGGTTGTGTATTTGACAAAGGCCCCACAGGGCCAGATTTGAGGGACAATATTTTTGATGTCAGGGCGGTGTCGGGAGTATGTGACTCAGGTTTGACTGGGTAAGCTGCTAAGGGCAAGTCTTGCGTTTTCCTTATTCAGCATTGTTATAGTTGTCATTTCTTTATTTGGAGTTGTTCATGCTTTTATTCAGTCTGCGTTGTTCTTCTGTCCTTCTCCAGAATTCACCAGGAAACATACCATCACAATGAGGGCGTAAGTGTTAAGGTGACCCGGTTCGGTTCACAGCTGAACATTAGTTTTAATCTAGGCATATGATGCAGTGCAGAGTTGCTAGTAATGCAGTGCAGTTACTAAAAGTGTTTTTATTATTATTATTACACTAATGTTTACCCCCTCATAAAACCTCTTTAATTAAAAAAAAAAAAACCATGTTAATTTGTTTATTTTAAATACGAAGTTCATTTTGAATGGCAAAGGCACCACAGGCTTTTAAAGAGTAGAAAGAGCCATTTGAGTAGCCATTCATTTTTATGTCCTACAGAAGCCTTTGCCCCACTGAATTAACAACCCAATCTTTGATACCCTTTAATACCCAAGAAAAGATTCCATTGAGATCATTCATATCTATGATTGGCACCTTCACCCAGTACGAAAGGGTTCCTTTAATTTGTATTTATATTTCAAATATATTTATATACTTTCAAATTAATTTAAACTTTTTTAAGGTATACCAAATATGGTTTAAGCAATCGATAATTTACTGGAAGTATAAAATAAGCCTTTAAGGTGAATGTCTTTTATCTTGTTTTTTGTGTGAAGCATTCTGCACCCCACGTTATGAAATTGTTATATTCAACTTTATTTTAGTGTCCTTAGTTAAAAACACTTATTTGATGAGTTGCAGACAATGTCTATGTTGAGAGTGAAAGAAACCACTGTAGGCGATGCTCGGGTCTGCCATGGTGAATACAGATGGTGGACAGTTTCACCGGTTCTGTCGGTGAATTACGCAAAACCGGGCCAAAGGACCCACATCCCCTGTCTTGTATCCAAAGGTCCGCGTACAGAGTTTCACTGGTAGAAAAGCAATAGAAACATTACCATTAAAACTGTGTGCTTGTTAATGATACTTTTAAAGTATTACAGTACTAAGACAAATATTTATCAATATGTATATAATACTGAATGTAATATATCTCTGTAAACGGCATTGAACTGTACAGATGTTTACAGATTTTGTAAAGTTCAGCTAAAAAGAGAGACTAAATTGAGCTAACTGTGTTAAGCTAACACCTCCACAGCATTTTGCACTGACAAAAAATGTTGATTTTAAAAGGTTCAAGGTTAGATTTTCTTTTGTTTAATAAACAGCACATATCTACAGTATTGTATAGCATGGGGAGTGCATTGTGACAAGGAGCACAACAAGGTGTCGAATTGGGATTGGGTGGTGAATTACGTCTGTGTCGGACTGCAACGTAAACTACACCTACCTCGTCTGAAATACATATATTATTTTTTTGTTGTTAAAAGCATACAGACAACTTTCACATGCAACCAACAACCAAGGCCCTTCTTAAACAGGCTTGTCTCATTTGGTGACAGCCGCCAGAAACAAAATGCCAGGCGGACTCCATGCTTTCTGGACCTGTAAAAAGCCAGTGTACGCTCCAGTGATTCGATCTGCTTGAGTACTCCTCGTGGCTATGTACAGTTGGTCTGCACAGCCAAGCTTATATCTGCCTACCCACTGTCTGTACCCACTCTATTTACTGTTGGTCTGCACAGTCGAGCTCATATCTGCCTACCCACTCTATTACCTTGTCCACTACAAACCAGTTTAATGAGAAAATAAAACACTGGTCCAAGGTGCTAAGTGCTCGGGTTTTTGATATTTGTTTGTCTGTTTGTTTATTTAAGATCACGAACCATGCCATGCGAGCCCTTCTAGAGGCCTCTGCTTGGTTTACAAGCTTGTTTGTCAAGGGTAACTTAATGAAACATCTTTTCATTAGTTTTCTGTTTCCAGACAGAATATCCTGTTTTGTGTGTATTTAATGGATATAGTGTTTTGAAAGGTATAATGTGTTTGGTTTCAAATAAAATATTGGATTTATTCACATTATGGAGTCAGCGGTTAATTAATTTGCCCCAGTGCATGTTGTCGGACATCAGCGTTACTAAAGAGACAAAGCTGGACATTACAATGACATATCAGGGTGTAAAATAATGTACAGGTAGAAGGGTAAATGATAGGGTTGTGATCACAAATGTTCTTGCAGCACCTTCTGAGTGGTTTAGTCAGTAAAGGCGCTCACCCGAGCACAGAATGAGCCCTATATGCTGGAGTTCACCAATTGCGACCGTGAGAGCACAATTGGCAGTGCTACCTGGGTTGGAGTAGGTAAATTTTCAGGGCTTCTCTCGGTTGTTAATGAGCATCTCTTACCGACTTCCCAGACACTTGCAGGCAGGCAGTGCCAATCGAGAGGAATGTACCAGGTGGGTCGAAGGCGACTAGGATTACTAATCATACTGCATTATCACAGTAAGAAATTCTGATTTGTGAAGAAAAATACAATAAAAAAAGAACTTATAGCTTGAAGTGAAGAAAAACGCTGGAGTGTGTATTGTTTAAATACCTTCACTCGCGTGTGTGTGTGTGTGTGTGTGTGTGTGTGTGCAAGCAGGCTGTGCATGCAGTATTTGAGTCAGTAAGACTGCAAAAGGAGGCCTCATTCATGTCTAATGAGGTGCAACTATCGTTGTGTGTTTGGCTCGTGCTTTGGTGCCAAACTTTATCCCTTATCACTCCCAGTCAGATTGCCTGGTAGAGCAATTTAATTAGACACTAAAGAACATGCTGCGCAGGTTTGCCCAAATGGATAACCTACCTTTTTTTCCACATATTGGTAGGTGCCTCAAGCATCATCAGGGTTTTCCCCTTTTGAATTGTTCCATGGACATCATGTGAGGGGGCTGTTAGGACCTCCTAAGAAAACAGTGGCAAGATTTGAAAACTGATGGATGGAATGTGGTGGCTTATGTGGTAAAGATGAGGCAGAGGTTGGAAAAGATGATTGCTCTGGCTCATGAAAACCTGCAGCTGGCGCAACAGAACTAGGGGCCTGTTATGATGAAATTGCAAGATCCAGGGACTTTAAGCCTGGTTAGAAGGTCACGAGGAACGTGGAAAACCAAACTATGAACTTTTAATGCCCGACAGGGATAATAAACATCAGACATTTCATAATAACCTTTTGAAAGAGTTTAGTTCTAGAGCAGACCCATTAACGTAAAAACAGTTTGAAAGCTGTGATGGGAAGATGTCTCCAAGTTATTTTTTCCAACCCAGTAATCATCAAAATTGGTAGATCTCTATCATATTTCAGTTGCCCAGTAGCAGGACCTGATACCACTGTTGGATCCAGAGTTGTTTCAAGAGAAACCTGCCTGTACCAGCATCATCCAACAAGATCCACTTGAGGGTGAACATCGCAACTCTAGCTGTAGGACCCCAGATCTTAAGAGCTGACTTCTGCCAGCTCTTAAGCAGGAACTGGTTGTAGTGTTGTGGTAAAGTTGGGGGTAATTGAACAGTCTGCCAGTGAATGGTGCAGCCCTATAGTGCTTGTTCCTTTAAGATTTGTGTGGCCCTAAGAGGCATGAATTTAGTCTCCAGATTCAACTCATATAGTATGCCTCAAGTTGAGAGAGGATGGGGAGGGACAAATTTATATCCACTCTTGATTTGATTTGAAGTTATTAGCAGGATCCATTGTTGCCAGAATCCAGAACTAGCAGCCTTAAGACAATATTTGGCATATTTCTGTTCACGGTGCTGCCTTTTGGACTGCATGGGGCCCTGGCTACATTTCCGATTTCCATTTACCCTGAGGGATTTGCCAGAGTTAGTAGCAGCGAGTCCTACTGGACAGTGTTACATCCCTCCTATGGCTCATCAGTGGAGTGGAACGCAACTGCCCGTGTGTAAACATGCAGGACAACGTATGGTGGGAATAGCACTAACACACAAAGTACAACTCAGACAAAGTTATAAAAATAAAGAAAAGGTCTCATGGGGTTTTATTTATAAACATCAATCAGGCTAACAAACAGAGAGAGGGTTTTCAGTTTAGGGTAGCAGAACGACGAGCAGTCTGTCAAAGTAAATAAGTAACGGCCCTGGACCTCCCTATACCTTTACCCTGCCTGTCATAATCTAACTCCTCAACAGCTAACCTAGCTGCTACAACAAACAAAGGGACAGCCACTTGCTTCTTACCTATTGTATATAACAACAGGTTATATGCGGGAGTATGTAAACCCAAGGGTTCCTTACCTAGCCGTTCTCCAATGACAAAGTACATCGCTCGCTCGCACGCACGCACGCACGCACGCACGCACGCACGCACGCACGCACGCACGCACGCACGCACGCACGCACGCACGCACGCAGCATAACATTCCCCTCTCTTTTTTCTAACACAAACGAAGTGGTCTTTATATATAGGAAGGGTTGATTAGGTAATTGGTGGGCCACACCCACCTCATCAACACTAACAGATCACACCTGAGAACAGGAAAAGGTGGTGGATGAATCTGGTGATTTGGTAAGTACTAGTATAGTGGGGGTAGAGGTAGCAGGGAGACTGCGAGAAAGAGAATCTGGAACAATAATGCATTGACCTTTTCGATATTTGACAGTTAAGTCGAATTCAAGTAATCGAAATGACCATCGGTTCAATCTGGATAGCAGCTTGGGATGATTGAATACCCAGGTCAGGGCCGTGTGATCTGTGATCATCTCGAAAGATTTGCCTTCCAAGTAGGAAGTACTTCTCTATAGCCGCACAACACTCCTTTTCAGAAATTTAATATGACTTCTAAGCTCCTTGAAGCAGTCTTGAAGTGTAGACCGTTAGTGTTGTACGTTCCACTCCTTCTATATCCTGGGTTAAGATTGCTCACTAGCATCCGTCTGTACTTTGAAAGGCTTAGTCAAATCAGGGGCGATTAAAACACTTATCCAGCTTTACTCATCTGTACATACAAATTAAATACCCAAGTCTACTACAGAGAAAGATCTTTAAATGTCACCACAGACTATCTCCTCCTGAAGCTAAACAAATCGGCTGAAGTATAGGAACGGGCAATAAAAATCACGTCAGGGAAAAGCAATAAAAATAAAAATAGTAAATGGACAAATTACTGTAACCCAACGGAAGTAGATTTTAAAAAGGACAAACCATGCTTAATCAGATTGATGATTGTTGACAAGCAAGAGATAAGAGATAAACCTTTGGTACCATCCAGCGAGTCCTAAGAATCATTGTACCTCCTTCAGAGATTCAGAGATTCACAGGGTCGGTTTTTATTCCTTCTTTTGATACCACATGTCCCAAAAATGTCAGTGATTTCTGCTTGAGGTTGCACTTCATGAGGTTTAAGATAAGACTCGCCTTGTATAGACATTGGAAGACTTCATTGAGGTGAGTCAAATGCTCTTCACCGGTTTTGGAATATATCACGATGTCATCGATGTATACAAAGCAACTCTTCCCTTTCACATCCTTCAGCACATGCTCCATGAGTCGTTGGAATGATGCGGCGGCATTTTTGAGGCCAAAGGGTAAACGTAAGAATTCATATAGACCTGAGGAAGTTACAAAAGCAGTTTTGTGGATGCTCTCTTGTTCCATCTCCACTTGCCAATACCCACTCTTTAGGTCAAGGGTACTGAAAATTCCTGCACCATGTAGAGACTCCGAGATTTCATGGATTTGAGGCATAGGATATTCATCCAGGTAGGTTTTGGCATTCAGTCCTCTGAAATCAATACAAAATCTATGGCCATAATCCTACTTGGGAACAAGGACAACAGGTGCAGCCCAAGGTGAGACTGAGGGCTTTCTTGTCCAACATGTCCTTGATCTCTTAGTTGATGAATTGTTGTTTCTCAAGAGACACTCGGTATGCTTTCGCCGGACAGGCATTTCATGGTTGGTGATTATGCGGTGTTTCCAATTTTACAAGTGCAAACGGTCGGCCAGTCTCTCATCAGGTTTTTTAGTTGGGACTTAAACTCAGGGGATGTGTCAGCATTGAAAACTAGTTGATGATTGGATTGGATTTCTGGGGTTTCTTCAGGGATGGGTAAAGCGAGGTAAAATTACAGCAAGGTATTGGAAGAATGGATGGGTGAGAATGAGAATATCTCTTCTTGATGATCAGTCACTGCAGGTAGGGAGTATTGAGCGTTGTGAAAATCCAAACTTATTCCAGATTAAATCAGAAAATCCATACCAAGCATAACGGATACAGTAAGGGTAACGTCTCTTATCACATATAGAGTCAGATCATATATCCTTCCTTGCAACACACAGTCACAATTCCACAGACCTAGGGCGGCTAGCAGTTATCCATTGGCGAGTTTGAAAGTTTGACCATGACTTCGCTCCATCTGTTCTCTTGGCTTCAACTGTCTCCAGCAGGATTCTTGGATAAGGGAGAGTGAACTTCCTGTGTCAATCATGGCTTGAAATTATCTTCACAAAGTAACACCGGTAGACATCTTCAAGTCTGATTAGCCAGGGGTTTGAACAGATTGCAGGATCAATGCATTAGAGGGAGTTAACTAAGGGGTAACATCTCTGTTCGTGTTGGATTTCCACTTCTGTACTTCTGCGTTAGCTTGACTCCAATACTTCTTTGCTTCTTCCAAATCGCGTTCAATCGAGTTCCGATTTTAACTAATTCGATTACCTCCTTCACAGTACCTCTTCACAGAGACGAGGATTGCAGTTCCTTAATATGGCTTGTACAATCTCCTTCTCGTTCATCACCTTTTTCCAGCATAGACAAAATGCTCGATAGTGGTAGGCAAAATCATGTATACACTCCTTGGGTCCTTGTCTTCTTTCCAACAAACTTTTAGCTGTTTCAGCTTCGTGGTCATCGTTTAGGAAAGAACAAAGAAAATTCTTCTTGAACTGGTTCCAAGAATGTATAGATCTGCGTTCAGCCAACCACCAGTCTTTAGCTGTTCCCTTTAAAACTAAAGTTGAATGCTGACTTAATTCGAAGCTATCGCTTTCTGCTTACGCTATCTTTACTTTTCATGTTAGTTGAGAAATTTATGGTTTCGTATGACAAAAGTACGAAAAAAATACAAAAGTACAGAGTGAAATGTCGACAGATGTTTTTCACATTTATAGTTCATGAGACACACTGCCCAACAATGATCTCTGTGACAACATTGGGTCTCTATGGCAGCTAGAAGCCACGCTGATAATGGAGATAATGGAGGTCCAGCACACTAAATCTCAAACTGACATTTTGTTTCAGAAGAGTCATACGACAATTCCCTTGCAGACCATAAAGGAGCCTTATGGAAGCTCAAAGAGAGAAAACAATGAATACAAGTCTATATCAGGTAGTTTCAGTCACATCTTTGTCCTTTTTAATGCTAAAAACTTCATTAACAACTTTAAATACTTTGGGTCTTGTAATGTGTGTTTGTGTGACTGGGAAGGGCATTCTGTGTGTGTTTGTGTAACTTGGAAGGGAATTGTGTGTGTGTGTGTGTTTGTGTGACTGGGAAGGGCATTCTGTGTGTGTCTTTGTGCTTGTGTGACTGGGAAGGACATTCATTGAGTGTGTTTGTGCTTGTGTGACTGGGAAGGACATTCATTGAGTGTGTTTGTGCTTGTGTGACTGGGAA
>JAOYSI010073384.1:6154-19996 GCA_025775065.1 Hiodon alosoides
TTCTGGAAAGCTTGCTTAGTTGGACCGTATTAAGATGTGCAACCACATGTTACGTTAGTTAGTGTTTTATATATTATCTTGGAGCAAACTTCGTATTGCCGTTTACGCTACAGTTTTTGAAACTATGTCCGTCGCTAGTTTGCTAGATATAAATGTGCATGGATTTGTTAACCAGATGGCTACTGGGTTGGTGAGTGGTTAAATCATTATTATTAACGTCAGGATCATTGTTGAGGTTTTATATTCAGCGAGCACACTTATACAGATGAGTTGCTATGCTTGAGTCGACTGCTACGATGGTTTAAACATCACGCAAAAACTGAAATAAGAAACTTAAGTCGATTAGACATTGTTGAACCAATACTTTAGAATACGAGAACGTTACCGATTGTTATCGGTTCATGTTTAAAAATCTTTTATTAAAAATCCGGATCTTTTTATGGGGAAGTATGGATATCAAAGGAAATCTGGTATATTCGGGAAGACAACTCCGTGTACTACCGGTAAAGGATTAATGTCGCAAAAGTTATACAAACTAACTTTCCTGTCAATTAGTAGCAGACTGGACATTTAGCATATCTGATTTTGAATCAACTGTTGACCGGGGGGGTGGGAACTTAATTCTAAAATTAAACAAACCTCAATTCATTTGTACATTTGTTAATGTATTAATTCTCCTTTAGACTCGTTTTGTGACTGACAGTTGTCAGCCAGTGTTATGTCTTGGCGGTGCTGCATCCTAACCTTGTTGCTAAATTAAAAAAATCTGGTGGCCGGTGATGTCACCTGCTAAACCCTTAACGTTGTGTCTCACTATCAGGAGGTGGTAGTGCAGGGTTGAGCTCTTCCGTTCTGCCTCGTTCCCACTAAAAGACAATCGCTGAAATGGCCAGCGCTGCATCGCTGGCCTCTGGCTTTGGCGCGCCTGACAACGCCAACGCCAACCCCGGCGTTGGCGTCGCCGGCTCCACTGCCGGAGAGGGGGGCAACCAGGACAGCACCTTCGAGTGCAACATCTGCCTGGACACAGCCAAGGACGCAGTTATCAGCCTGTGCGGGCACCTTTTCTGGTAAGCGACGGACGGGGCCACGGGCTGTGCTGCACTTTGCCTTGTCTGAGGATTTCTGACGATTCAGTTTCTATGTATTGTTTTTAACGCTTTAAGCTTGATAGTTGAAATCTGCGGCATGTATGTAAATCTGCCTTGTTCCTGCATGTATTCAGCGTTACTGCGTGTATGTTGTGGTGGTGCTGGAACCTCCAGTCATTTAAGGTCTCTTTGTGTCTCCTGCTCCTGCGACCCCCCCCCCGCTTCGGCCGGTTCAGTTGGCCCTGTTTACACCAGGTGAGTCCGCCCACTCTTTACCTTGCATTTCATCAGCTCCTGCCCCCGGGGGCTCGTCTGTAATGAGTGACAGGGCTTTACAAGGCTCCCATGGCTGCTCTTTGCCATCGATGCTTTTATTGGTGGGGGGGGCTCAGTAATTAGAGTGCACATTCATGAGGGGTTTTTGGACCACACTAAACCGTCTTAAAAGAAAACCCAACGGCCCCCTTTTCTCATCTGCTTAAGCTATTTACGTGGAGAAAGGCTTTGCGTTACATGCTAAACACTCACCGTTGGTTCCAACACGTGTGTGTAGAAACCATGGTAACACGGCGGATTGTTGCGTTTTGCACTGTCTGACGTCACGGCACAAGCAAATCCCCTGTTATTTGTTTGCAGTGGTTGGAGACGAGGCCGAACAGACAGGTTTGTCCCGTATGCAAAGCGGGGATCAGCCGGGAGAAGGTCATCCCCCTGTATGGCCGGGGCAGCACGGGGCAGCAGGATCCCAGGTAGCAGCAATCTGTGCTTGTGTATAATGTTACTGCTTGCATCTGTGATGTAACAGTAATAATATCCCCTTATGTTATGATTATGATTATCCCCTTTTTTGACCGTTAGAGAGAGGACTCCTCCTCGTCCTCAAGGACAAAGGCCAGAGCCGGAGAATCGGGGGGTAAGTACCGCCCCCAACCAATCTTTGTTCCTTTAATCCGCAAGCACTGCTACGCTTGTTTTTCATAGGAGCTGATGTAAACCGGCCCTAGCCACACGGGCATGTTACGATTAAACTGTTGGGCTGTTTATTTGAGAAAACTTGACTGTAATAACTGATGGGGAAAGCCTTAGCTACTGACTGATGTGGCTGTGTCTCCCTCCGCATGCCAAGGCCCGGGGGCCACGCAATGTCACATGCTTTCTTTCACATGCCCTGCCTGACGAAACCATTACATGCGTGTGTGCGGGCGCCGGACGGAGGGCGCTCACATAATTCATTAAGCAAAGCCGGCGGCCCCTGCGGGACTCATTACGCGCTCTGCGAGGACCCGGGAGAGCCAGGCCGTCCCCGGCGTCTCGCGACAGCGCTCTTGCGTTACTTCTCTGATTGCATCACACAGCGCTTCTCTCTCTGGCGTCACAGGGGATTGCAAAGGAAATGCAGGGGATCTTGTTTTGTTGTGGTTTGTTTGTTCCCCCCCCTCCCCACACTCCTGTGGGATTCAGTCCTTGGCCTTCTCCCTCACAAATCCTCTTTTTGTGTAGCTCTTTTTGGCGTGAGGTAACGGTTCTGACGTTCTCTCGCAGGGGTTCCAGGGCTTCGGGTTTGGCGATGGAGGCTTCCAGATGTCCTTTGGCATCGGGGCTTTCCCCTTCGGTATTTTCGCCACGGCGTTTAACATAAATGACGGGAGACCGCCACCAGGTACGGCCCCCAGGAGATTTGAAGAGCCAACCACAGAGCTTTTTCATGATTGAGGATTAATAGGGCTATATTGTTGGGGGTGGGAATCCAGGCTTTATTCAGCTTTAATTTATAAAGAATTAAATGAATGGATAATATTAGCTTATAATGGATAATATTTTAATATAATTTTAATATTAAGTTTAATATTAGCTATTAAAAATAATTGTAGTAAAATTGGGAGCTGTATGATAGTATCTTAGTTGTAAAGAAGTGTATAGAGAGTAAGTTGGCTTAACTAAACTCGTTTCTGAATCCGTAAAATCCCTGGTTTGGTGCTCTTCACAGCTGTTCCCGGAACGCCTCAGCACCTGGACGAGCAGTTCCTGTCCCGCCTCTTCCTGTTTGTTGCCCTGGTGATCATGTTCTGGCTTCTCATTGCATAGGCCTGCGAAGCTGGGCGTCTGAGGCATGGGTCAATCTTTTAGAAACGCTCCCTTTTCCAAGGAGCACATGATTATAATAATGATTATACATCTGAGGTTATTATACAGTTCCTGTTTGTTCTGTCGTTGTTTGTCAAGCCCTGCCGTATATAAATGACACTCGGTTACGGTACTGCGTCTTCACGAGCCGTTTTTGTTTTTGTTTAATTTTATTTTGATTAGAAGAACGCTATTATGATCAGATTAAATGATCAGAACCCCCTCTGTTGTACCTAGAATCAGAATTGGCAGCTTTCTGAGGTGCTCCCCTCTTACAAATTCTAATTTGGACGAGTATATTTTTTGAGGGATTTTTGATTTGGGCATAACAGGTTTAAACGTTTAAAAAAGCTCCTTTTAACACTCTTCGGTTATGGAACAACACCCATGTCCAATCAGCCCGAGTTGATCGCCCGTTCTCTCTCTCTCACCCAGTTGCTGCTATTTTGAGTGGTGTGGTTTAGCAACAAACGGCCGTTTTAAAGTGAATTTTGGGTCTAAATGTTAATAATCCTGCATTTTAAATAAAGGACCATGTATAAAAGCTAGGATACATACGCGTTATCCAAATGAACTATAGCAGAAGAATGT
Source organism: Hiodon alosoides (assembly GCA_025775065.1). Lineage (NCBI taxonomy): Eukaryota > Metazoa > Chordata > Actinopteri > Hiodontiformes > Hiodontidae > Hiodon > Hiodon alosoides. The sequence continues at coordinate 9,961 of JAOYSI010073384.1, forward strand.
TCAACAGTGAGCCCTCGTGCTGGGGTTTTTATTAACGAAACTGTCCTGTAGTCCCTCCGCCACCAGGAGGTGCATGGTACCGCTAGACGCTTAATTTTCACCTCTGATCCCCATATTTGCGTCCCTCGGACAGGAGATTTGGCTAGTTATGCATGGTGTGGGCAGAAGCAAAGTCGTGGTTTCATCCCACCGTTTCCAGGAACGGCCACGGCCGTAAATAATGGGAAAGCAGCTCGTCTCCACTGACGCAAAAATTCCATTAAAATCGGTTTTAGGGAGGGACTGCAGTGGACCTAATTAGCCGCCACCGATTAACGTACTTTAAAAAAAGAAAAGTTACAACTCTGACGTAGTAGCTCAGTTTTGGATCTAGTTAAACACTGTATTACTAACGTTAAATAGGAAAATACGCGAGACGTGAAAACGGCGTTGTCTTTTAACGTTTTAAGAAGTGATGGAAATCCTACAAACTACTAGGTCCACTGATTTGCATGAATATAGGTAGGGCGTATTTATTAACCATCAAGTAAACAGTATTTTTCCCTCAAACCTATGCAATGTTTTTCTTCGCCTTGGTTTTATTTCTCATTTTCATTTGAAAATTCACACTTGCGCGGAGATGCGTTCTTTCGCGCGTTTTCTACATAAAATCCAACTCGATTAGTATCATCCTGAATACATTCGTTTCACGTGGCATCAGTTCCAGTGCTATTGGCTTATTCCAAGCTGGAGTTTGCTTTGGTTTAATTAACTTACGTTTTGTGTAAATGGTTAATTTGTCGTAAATTTAACTCTTTTGCCTTGCGTGTATAATACAATATTTGCCTTAGAAAATAAATGTATTTTGGGAATAAAAAAAAAAAAAATTCTGGAAGAAAAAGGCTGTTGCAGTTTTGCTTTTCTCACCGGCAATTCCAAACCTTTAATGCTGTGTTTCCCATTTGTAGCAAAAATAAACACAATTTTGTGCATAAGGGTTTCTGTTTAGCTTCAGGGGCGGTGGAGTCGCCCCAGGGCTGCACAGAGCACTGTGGGGAGATCTACTCCAAAAAAAAGACTGATCAACTGTAAAATATCAAACCTGGTGCCGGTTTTTCTGGGCAAAGAAGGGTTTTCAACAACACACCCAGGAGTTTTTAGTTTGAGGTACAGAAACAAAATTATTACTATACAACACATATTTAAAAAAAAACAAGATTAAGGTAACAAAATATTCCAGCGTTCTACTAGAGTTTCAGTTGCATTTGGTGAGTAACAGGGAAAATGTCCTTTAGAAATCCCTCAACACCAAGCCATACCATCATACTGCCTAAACGTGGTGCGGTAATTTATTAAATTCTGCTTCGAACATGATCTGTTGGATTCTAATTTTTGCCTCGTACTTCTTTTGTGGGGGGAGCCTTTTGAGGGCTGGAACAAGGCTGAGGAGGAACAGCCTGTCTTCGTCCTGCAGGTTGTCCGCGCCGTCGAATTGGTCCACACCTTTGGCCGACCTCTTCCTGTGGGCGGCGGCCACCGGGAGGAGCGAGGCTTCTGGCGAGGATAAAGCGGGAGTCTTTGGCGGCGCTTGGCCCCGCGTCTGGCCCAGGTGAGGCACTGGAGCCAGCTGGGTGACCAGAGCCAGCTGGGGCGCGGGGGCGAGCTGGGTCAGCAGGGCGAGCTGGGTCATCTGGGCCACGCTGGCGGCCGGGGTGAGCTTGACCGGCACCGGGGCTGCCTTGGTCTCCTCCTCTTCCTCCTCCCCTTCGAGTTTCTCCTGCTTAAGCGCCAATCCGCTGCCCGGCTGCCTGTGCTTGACGAAAGGGTCCAGGAAACTCAGAGTGCGGCTGAACTTCCACAGTTTTTTAGCTCCCGCTCCCGCTCCTGCCCGGCTCCTCTCCCTCTGTGCTTTCAGCTCCTTCAGGTATCGGTCTCGCAAGTTCTTCCACTGTCTTTTGCAGTCCTCCACTAACAAACAAACAAACAAACAAAATATAGATATTTTAACAATTATTATGGCATAAGTCTCCTGTACAACTTCTGCCCCAACTTAAGTGAAAATTTGCTTGGTGGCAGTCGGCTAAATTGCAGTTTTGTACTAATAAGGTGTCCAACTCTCCCTTAACAGAAAAGTCTTTCTTTGCATGGGAACTATTATACACCGAAAGGCTTTGTTTGCACATCAGACTTTATTCTGTATAAACAAATCAACCAAAAACTTTTTTTTGTGCTAAAACCGCAACCGTATATAAGCGTATCACAGGAATCAAATATTGTACTGAACAGTTTTTATTTAATTTAATTAGAGTAACATGCATCTGTCTTGTAGCGAATGATCAGAAGTTGACCTATTAGAAACTTGTTTCTTAAATAAATTTTACCACATGACAATGACACATAAACAGTCGACTATATTTACCCATGTACAGTGGCAGGTTATCAGAGATAATGCAGGCGTTAACGGCCAGCCATCTGAGGGAACGGCAGCCCAAACGCTTCCAGCATGGTAGAAAATAACTTTCATTGCGCGTTGCCGCGTGTCCAGGCCCACTGACCGCGCTACAGGGGGACCGAAGCTAGTTGGAACGGGAATAACTCCAAAGTGGAGCCGTTGCATAAGTATTCAACCTACCGTTTTCTATTACTTTTCACGTAATTTGATCATTATTATGCATACGTCAAAGCACAACAAACAACTTATTTCACCAATAAAGAAAAGCAAAATATAATCTAAAAACTATAGAACTAATGAAACGTAAAACAAAAATCTTCATACTGATATTCGTACTAACCCGAAAGCCCCGTGGATGCGCTGATTCTCCGCCATGCCTGGGCTCTCTTGTCGGCGTTACGGTATATTGCTAGATTAACATTATAAAGCTCTGGAAAATCATAAACACACCGAATTAACTTTTCCGCCATCTTGGGACAGTTTGGGTAAATGCGAACCTCCCACTCTACGGTGATTGGTTGTGCGTGATGATCGTCACATAGCTGTGAAAATTAATCCCGAGATCTCTTACCCAGTGCGACGTGGATGTTGGTTTAGCAATAATAGCTTTCGAGTATTGGGCTTCTATTGTAAGTCTTACGATGTCTCACATAAATTTTGACTATTGGAATACGCAATTCGTACACTTTTCTACTCGTTTTTATACATTCGTTCTTTTGATAAATTATTTCCCTCGGGCTGGAGGCAAGACTGAACGACTGGATTTCGGCCGCTATCCTTAGTTGTGCTTTCTATAGAACTCTCTGAAACTATTAAACCCGTTTATAATGAACCAGGGACGCAATAAAAACTCTGCTACAGCGGTCCTGGCAATTTATTTTGTTGTTTGACCTACATTTACCACAAGAGGGAGCTACTGCCTTGTAAAATGCTCAGAACACGGTTAAGCAATTATAATTTCACAGCGTATTCTAAACGTGTTTAACGTTTTCAATTAAGTACATTATTTAATTCGCAAAAAATTTCATTTTCTTGTTTCTTGTTCATAAAGCAAGAAAGGATGTCACTAACAACTTTTCCTTTTATGATAAACAACAAGAACATAAAACGAGATAAAATTATAATTATATTAAAAATAGAAGATCAATACAGGTTAATGTCCTTCTTAAATCTTCTTAAAGTCCTTCTTGACTCACACAAGAACACCTTGTTTATACAAGACTCCCAGCTTCCGTTTTTGGTACCAATGATCGGCATTGCGCTGTCGCTCATGTTTTTATGTTTTGGGTGGGTTTAGTCACGCCTATAAATCAACTACTGGAGGGTATATTCACGTATTGTAATCTCCAAAGTATAATTCAATTATGTTTAGCAGCGTCTCGTAAAAATAGCATGACATTGTTTGGCAAACGTAGCGTAGTAACGTAGTATTTACAAATGATGGCATAATCCAGTCTCGCAGTTTAATACTGTAGTTGTAATATAGTTTGTTATTCTCAATTTTTTTTTTTAAATGAGGCATTAACTTTATAACTGTTTAACATTGATAGCTAAATGAACTTAAGTAACCTTTCTACTGCGAATAAAATGTTCATACAATGAATACAAAGACAAACATAGAACAACATAGTCAGTCATAGTCTTTTTTGAACAATTCGTTTTTAATGCTGTATCACTTACAAACAAGCAAAACAAACAAATTATTTCTGTTTAATGTGGATGACATTTTTCTGATAAACTTCCATCAGCAATCGATACTCAGCTTTAAACCGGAGAACGTGCACACAGCCTTTATAGCTTAATCGATTCTGGCAAAAAAAAAAGATTCTGCATGTGTGGCTAATCATATTATAAATCGATGACAGAACGCTTCCGTCTGTAGTCACCTGATCAGCTGATGTTGCTCCATGAAGGCCTATTTTACCATAACTTTCTCACTGGAGCAATTGTTAGACAAATCGATGTTTGAGTTTGGTGAAGTTGGAGAACCTCATACACCCACTGATGGCCCCCTACACCACCCCGAATATGGATAGACATTTCCAAAATACTGTCCCGGAAATGCAACCAACTACTGATTACAGGCTCTCTTGCGCCCATTATGAGCGGAACGATAAAACTGAGCAGGGGTCTGTACTCTGGGGCACTTTTCATCCATCCCCTCATATGCACAGTACCAGGCTACTCCCGCAGACCCCACGGACACATCTGCCACAATCCCCGCACAGAGCCTTGGGGACACCCTTTTCGTCCCACCGCAAAGGTAAAAACATATCAGTGGAAATAAACTCTGGTGGGTGACGGTGCATGAACTGAAAATACGAACTGAAATATAGCTAGCATAAAAGCACAGCAGATCCCGAAAGGCTGGTTTTCTTTTTCCTATCAGCTGCACAGACGTTAACCCGTCTCCGGCCTAAAATATCGACTGAAACGTGTTGCTGCTAAAACAACAATCATAAGTGCAGCAGACAAAATTAGTCATGCACAACAATGATATTTTTCACAAATAAACAAGATCCTTTTGCACCAAGCATCCCAGGCCTGCGATTTTTGTCCAAAGCCTTTTTGCTAAACTTCTCTTCCTCTCAGGCTTGTGCGTGTCTCTTCATTGACATTTCGCCACGGCCGTTACCAAGTGCGTAGGTATTTTAGCATTGTTTCTCAGCGTCTGCGCTCCGTCGTCGCGGGAACAGGAGGGAGGACGGCGGTCATCCCATGTGGTCAAGGCGGGGTGCGGTGGGAGCGGCGCCTCAGGCCCCCGGAGTGCCCGCTTGGCCCATCAGGGCGTCGCTGCCCCCCGCCGCCGCCGCCGCCCCACCCTCATCCGCCGGGGTTTGTGGAGACGGGGAACCTTCGTCCAGCAGCTGACAGGCGGGGTTGGAGAAGGCAGACAGCGGGAGGCTGATCCTCTTCATCTCCTGCTCATACACACGCCGTTCCTGCTGCCTGCGCAGGTCCTGGCCCCTGGGGAAACCAGACAGAGCCTCGTTAGGCACAGAGCCTCGACAGAACCAAAAACTTTTTTGTAGCGCAAGGATTTTTAGAGCCTTGTTCTGACCGGACTGAGATCAACAGGTTTTCCACAATTTTCTGTAAAAGCCGAAGTACTTTGCACTAAACGGCCTGGGAGGGCTTTCAGCCGGGATCTGACTCGAACATTTGGCCACGTTTGGAGGATCGGATTGCAAAATTTGACACTCATTTCATGAGAGGGTTTAAACAAACCCAGAGCCAGACTCTCCTCCTTTGAAGATTCCATCTTCTGCTCCTAAATAGAGGTTTACACCTCACTGTGCCTTGGACCTGATGAGGATTTACATTCTCAGGGGCGTTTTTTGTTTTTCAAATCACATCATCTGGACGGTACCTTTTTTAAAATCCTGCACAAAGCATTTTTTTTTTTTAATTAAGCATGTTAAAATTCACAACCCAAGTGGACAGCCACTATACACACCTCAGCGTCACCTCTGACCTTTCCGGAATGTTATTTCTCAGAACTGAAAAAAGAAACCCTTCATAAACATTGAACTTCCCAAGTATTTTTAACTAGAGTCCTTAATCCCACGACGCAACTACTGGTCACTTCGTCAATGACTTACAGAGGTAAATAGTGGGGAATAGGAGGGGTAACTGACTGACACACAAACGTGAAGGCCTTCCATGTGTTGGAGAAGCACATGTAATTGGCTTTTGGCCCTCTCCACAGCTGGGAATCACAGCTCCAACCCCACCCTTCAACGGCAGCCACGCTGTCGCAGTGAAGACAGGCCGGTAATATGACCCTGTTGACACCAGCCAGCTGGATTCTGTTCAGAGAAGTGCGCATCTGTGTGTGTCTGTCTATGTAAGCATGTGTGTGTGCTTGTGTTCTGGGGTAACCTGAGTAAATGTGAATGTGTGAGTGCGTGTAGGTGCTGCGTGAGCCTGACGAGATACATGTAGGCGACAGTAAAGGGTATTTACCACGCCCTGTGTGTCCCGCCCCCTCTCTGCCACGCCCTGTGTGTCCCGCCCCCTCTCTGCCGTGCCGTGTGAAGGGTATTGGCGGATGCACTGTGCATGCGTGAGGCATGAGCCGCTGAGTAGGCATCAGGGTTCATGTTTTCAGGTCGCAGTGCTAAGTACCAGCCCTGTTCTCAAAAATGTAAGCCCTCTATGTGTCTGAGCTGCTGCTCGGCAACAATGACCTCCTTGAAATTAAAGGATGAGATAATTAACAACAGGCCCCCATAATCAGATTTGACGGCTAAATATAGCGCTCCATATTTAAACCAGGGACATTTGGTATCAGGCTACCGTCTCCGGAGCTGAACCCATCTTCTTCAGCACTGCCAAGCTTCCCCTGCCACTCGCCTCTCCCGCCTGTATAAAACACTGAATCATGTCCCTGACACAGCACAGGCAGAAGACCGTGGGGCGTCTTTTTAAACAACGAGGTGTTCTTCGTTGGGCTTCGTAACTCGGAGCGAAGCAGTGGATGGAACCTCTGTTCTCCCGTGTTCCCTACTCACCAGTGTGATCTTCACACAAGTGTCCAATCGTGTTTACCTTTGTTTTTTATTTCTAAATCCTTTCCAAAACTTTCCAAAAGAGCCTAAACATTAGTCACAACCCCGTTTTATATTCACACAAAGAAGCATTTAAACAACAAAAAACTGATGAGTTTGTTTTATAACACCCCTTCCATCCCTAATTGTAGAGATTCATTCATGTGACCTTTGACACTGAATGGTTTTTTTTTTCCCCACTCACCTCTTGTATAAGTAACCAAGGCTTATCCCCACTCCCAGGAGAATGATGACCGCCATCATGACAATGCCCAGAACGTAGCCTAGAGGAAGATGACGGCACGATACAGCTCAGTACCATCATTAATGTAAGACAGACTTTAAAAGCTGGGATAATTAGGGTTTATCTGTGAAGGACCGCGTTATTTTGTTATCAAGTTCTCTCCTTTACAGGTCAGCAGTGGAACATGTTTGCAAGACGGTAGGCCAGTGTACAGTGATGTCAAAATGAGGATCACCAAAACAAAACTCCTGCTTACTGTCGTTCTGGTGATTTAGAAAAAACATACATATCCACAAGTACATTTCTGAGCCAACTGAAAGAGAGTTAGGTTTTTTTCACAATATGTGTGTGATGTTACACTGCCTTGCGTTCTTAAGGTAGTTCTGCCGTTTGCGCGCCGTTACGCAATTTTTTGTTTCGTTACTCTATTTGTACGTCCATGTCGTTTTGTTCACACTGCTTGTGTAAACCGTCCGAAGCCGCCCGTTTTCCACGGCCGAGCATGGACATAACATTGACGTAAACATGGACGTAACGTACCCATAATGCCCAGGTCTTTCTTCCTCTTGGGCTCCACGTAGACCCGCCGGCTGGCTCCGGGAACAGGCCGCACGGCCGCGTTCTCGCTCTGCACTGACGGGGCCTGGTCCGCCTGGAAGGCCTGGGGCTGTCCTGGGGAGGATGATGGGAAGGCGTCTGGCACAGGGGTGGGGGAGGCTTCATCTACAGCAAAAAAAAAAATGTACTGTCATTGTTGTTGTTGTTGTGCTATTAACTTGTTAGCTTTGAAGATCAAGCAGGTCACCCACAAAGTAAAAGGATGTACTATTCCACTAGAAGCGTTAGACCCAGTTTAATAATTGATGAATTCGAAGAAAGGATCGGATCCGATAGAAGCCAAGCGGTGACACGAGCAGGAGTTATCTGAGATGCAGGTGGGAGACGGGGACATTAAGCGCACGTTGATGGACAGTTGCCCCGAAATGCAGCCGCTGCACCCAAACAGCCAAGAAGCTTTTTAAATGTATTAACAGTGACAATATTTATACCACACATGCAGGGGGCAACACCAAAGACGCCAGCGCCAACTTTGAGCCGCACTCCAAGCTAACATGTTCCACACTCCGTTCACTAGAGACAAATTCACCTCAAAATGCCCTCTCGGAGCAGGCACGACCAATCCAACTACTTTCGGCTTTTAGTGTGCGCATCCCCCATAATCTGGTACCTCTGCAGATGTCGATGACACAGTCTTGTCTCTGGACCTTCCCCTCTAGGCCAATCACGTAGCACCATGGCCTCTCAGAAGAATCTGGGTTACGACAGAAGCTGTGATCCCCGAGTCCTACGGAAAAGAATGTTCCATAACGTTGCATTGCTGCATGACCAGACACAAAAACGCAGAACTCTTAACACCTGTTAATGTTGAGGATTTTATTGTTCTTTTCGAGGCCCAGCAGAACAACTTTAAAGATATTCAGGGACTAAAATCATGGCTAAATTTCTGAAATGTAGAACTGGGGTACTCCTGCTGGTACTGTAATTTACAGCCAACAGGCTCCTCTGGTTTTTCAGGGTCTCTCTGCACTGCCATTGCAGGCATCTGTCCCCGCGTGGAAATCTACCCGCGTTGACATTCTGCAACAGGCAAAACACCGGACTCGCTTCACAGCACTTCGCACAGTTACACGACATTCCCCGACTTCAACATCAACCACGCACTAGGCCACCGAGGCTAAGAAATGCTAAGAAACAAGATGTAGGCTTCGTCGTATCATCCAATACAGATACATACGGTATCTTTTTCTATGTAAAGCGTCTTTGTGACATGGCAACATGTGAAAAGGGCTGTATAAAAATAAAATTGATTGATTGATTGATTGATTGATCCAATCGCTAATGGAAGTTCTAGCAACACAGAGCCCACACTTTTTTTTTTTTTCAATGCAGTTGAAATTAATTAACCTCGTTCGTGTTTACAGCTTTTTAATGACGCTGAATGAAGATAAGGCGTCTTGAGAATTTAAACACAGAACCACACAGCAGAATGTTTTTTGTTAAAGGTTTTGAACTACGTTTTTACCGCTCTCTCCGTCCAGGTCGGCTGTTACGTTGTAGTCTCTGGTTGCTTCCACCCAGTTTAAGCACTTATTCCCCGAGGAAGTGATCTGTTGCTCGCCCCTGTAGTCCACCCCGTCGGACCGTATGCATTCTGAGAAGAGACGCCGACCGAACGCGTGTCAGCGCTCGTTTGACATGGGCTAAGCAAGTTAGCTGACAAAGTTTTAAACAATGATTCAAAGATTAGCATTTCTGGAAAACAAATACTTTTTTTTTCTAATAAATATAAATTCGCGACACAGAATGTGTTTTAGTAGTCCACTTTTCGTTCAAGCTCACCTTGCATTACTGAAGCGCCGTCCACAAATAAGGCAAAAACTAAAATAAAATTCTGTAACAGGAGTATCATTTTGCAAATAGCGATGCGTAATTGTAAAAGAAAAGGGGACTATGAAGGAATAACAACGCAAAAAATAGTTTTTCAGTCTGCGTGGGGGAAGCTTGGCATGTTTTGGTTTCCTTTATCCAACAGTACCATCTTAAATTCTGCTCGATATCTCTGCTCGTGTCCAGCCTCTGTATGGGTCGAGAAAACTCCCTGCGATGGCGTGGTCCGTCGTATCTTCAAGGTCCTAGGTGCCACCGTCTGAGACAACATCTCTCTCTCTCTCTCTCTCGCTCTCTCTCTCTCTCTCTCTCTCTCTCTCTCTCTCTCTCTCTCTGGTGTCGCTCTCTCTCTCTCTCTCTCTC
>JAOYSI010073385.1:0-19994 GCA_025775065.1 Hiodon alosoides
TAATGTAGATGTTTATTTGTTCGTATGTGTATTGCAGTTTTGCTTAGCTTTGCTTAGATTGCGGCTGTGTCGTGTAACCTGTGTATCCAAGAATATTTGACGTGAGAACTGCAGTACAGATCATTCTCCTATATATATATATATATATATATATATATTTATATATGTATATCAATACTGTTTACATTTTGAGTTTAAAAGGTATCATCGTCAGTCTTCATGGGAATTGTTGGAAGAAGACTTGGGCTGTCTGTATCCCAGACCTCTAGTTAGCTTTTGACGTGTTCTGGGATTTGAGTGGTTCAAGGGACCGTATTGTTTGTCTGGAGCCTTCACACCTGTACGCCACGTGTCAGCACATCTCGCTTTCATAGGCACTAATGGCCGTTTCTATTTCAGCTGTTTGACTGTGTCCCATGTTGAATGCCCTCCATCTGCACTGTGCACGTTCGGTTCCTCTACCATGGGATTGACCCTATCTGAAGCACACTGGATACTCCATGCAAGATATCAGACCCCAAGAGATCTTTTATTTATAAATATATATATATATACACACACACACACACACACGTCTGTGAACACCTTAAGTTATTTCAGTATTAAAAGTCGAGCTTTTGAACTTGAGTTTACTTTGAGAACACGTGTCATTGTTCTGCAGATACATTTTTTGGTTTTTCGCATTATGTGATCATTTCCTTTGAATTTGCAGATCAGCTTTCACGATAATGCTTTCAGTAACGCGAGCGTAGCTGCTTGCAACCCGCTTCTGTTACAAATGATGAAAACGTGCTTTTTGTGATGCATTTCACGGCTTTCGTTTTGGAGGTGAGAGGCAGCAACTGCGTATGAATGAAATTGGTGGCAATTTGCTTACCTGTTTTAACTTGTCTTTTTAGAAAGCAGGATACACCAAAATCTCGTACTAGCCAATTGTGCGGCACTTAAAATTGGTCTGCTTGCCGTTAGGCTTTCATATTATGCCAAATTTTGCCAGCCATGTGATACAACTACTACTACTACAAAAAAAAAAAAAAAAACCTTTACCAAAGGCCTGCAGTTTGTTATACCTCTGAGAAGTGTTGGGAATCAAATATTTCTAGATCATTCCATGCCTTACTGCTAGTTCGGTTTTTTTGGATTAAGAAGCGTCGTCCATCTCCAATCATTCTCAATTCATTGATCCACCTGTAGGTACATTTTTGCAATCTGTTCTAACCCCTGGAATGATTGATTGCCCATGGCTATTACAAAAGGCCTCTCTCTGAAGGCAATAAGAAAATATTTAACAGACGAGTAGATCAGAGTGTAGTGGAACTATTTTGACTTTTTAAAATGGAAGCGTCCAATGTGGGAGGGGGGAAATAATTTAATTGCCTTGTCCTTTTTCTATGCTATTATGTGTACTTAAAACGGTATTTGGTAATGCTGACTCTAAATTATTTAATTGCCTACTTGTTTATTCCTTTGTATTTGCATACATATCAACAAAATGGACTAGTTTAATTACAATGGAAAAAGATGTAAAGTCTTATCAGTACGAATGTTTTTTTTTTTTTTTGGTTTGTTACTCATATTTAATGCATTATCATTTTATTTGCAATACTTTATTTTTGGAAAAAGCCTTACCTGATGATGGAGTGTGTAACACTATCAGTTGGTGACATATTGCCATTTTTTTGTTGTTGTTTTTGTTTATTTGTGCAGTATTTTTGTTACTTGGCCAAAATGTTCTTGCAAAGTCCCAATATTGCTTGTTAAGGATTGATAAGGATCGTTGATGCAGAGGGCAGGATATTTATGTAGCCTTGTATAGCTACCCCCTCTGCTACCTGAAACAGTGTTTCTTTCTGCTCTATGCTGAGGAATTTAAGTGGTTGTTTACCGTAGATATATTGCATATTAAATTCTAGAATTATTCTTGGGATTTTATCATTATTTCAGTTTGTTATAGCCTCTTATGATCATACGCTGACGTGCTGAAGAGCCTCTTGCACCAAAATTCTGTTCAGTCCACTCTCAAGTATAAAATCATATCACTGGATTTGCAATATGAATTTTTATTTTTATTTGGACCTATACTATACAACTTCAGAATCCATGACTTTGGAAAATGTAATAAAGTTTTACTTTGTATATTCATTTGCACACTTGGGGGAACTCTGTATAGCTGTAAAATACTATTTGCATGTTGCTCTGGTTGACCACTAAACGCTTTGTAAGCAGTTATTTCTAACTTTTCTTGGTTTTCTTGAGTCAACAACACTTGAAATATGTGTCTTCCCTTATGCAGATTTCTACAGCCTGATAACTGATGTAGAAATGTGGGCCCATCCTGCTTTGAGACATGCATACGGGACACTTGGCAGTATCTTTCAAGATAAAAGCTTCTAAACAGCAACTTTAGTAGAAAAAAAATTTGGCTATTTAGGATGCCCTTTTGTTGTTTTTTTCTATGAACAATCTGATTGCATTTATGAACTGGGAATTTAAGATCAATGTTAATCGTGTCCGTGTGAGAGAGAAGAAGCCAATTATGATACAGACTTCTGCACCTATTGAAACATTACAAGGGTTTGAATGTTCTCCCACATTTTTACAGAAATACACACAGAGGGAATGGCTAGGTTCAGGTCGACAAAGTAAGCCTTGAAAACCAAAGCCGAGTTTGGAACTTCCTTCGGCGTCATCCCTTTGTCTGGGCACGTAATGAGATCACTGTTCACTGTACAGTCTGTAGTAGTGTGGAAATCATAGCGGGATCATTAAAATATCATTCTGCTTGAAAATGATGTTTTGCTTGACAAATGTTCACTTTAGAAACTTCCCTACTAGGACCATTGTGTAAAAGTGAAAATTTAAACCGTTTTTTTCTTCCTAGTTGTAATTAGCGCCTGTGTTCACCATAGAAAAATGTAATGGAATACAAAATTGTCAAACCTGTATAGACGAATAAAGTAATTGAGCACTGTATATAGCTATACAATGTTGTTGTGTTTATTTTCCTCTCCACTCATCGTTTCCTTTTTCGCTTAACAAAATAAACAGATGCTACGGTGGATGCATGGTTTTATTACGAATTAGACGACCGGAATATATATATTTTATGAACAATTACTTTGGAAAATTCAATGTGGGTAAAAAATATTATTTTAGGATAATTTCTGCTCCGCGTTCGCCTCCTATACGGAAGTATCCCGTTGTTTTCTCAATACCTGTGCAAATGAACACACCCGACCTGTCAAGCATTTGTCATAAGACAAAGTAGGCGGGGAGACAGAAGTACAAAGTCCGCGCAACAGGTGAGCGATTTTTGAGTTTGCGTCTCAGTTGACCAAATCATTTACTGACACGATTTCGGAAAGTCGTCCTCTTGAAAACAGCATATTGAAATAAATAAAAAAGATTTTAAAAAAAAGCTTTTATTTGTGGGCTACTCGATCAAGAAACCGACAACAGCTATGTGTTTGGAAAGTTTTTCTTAAGTGATCGATGACATGGCTCTTTCGGAGCTATACACTAAGGTAGGACTGTTTTCTATAAGCAAGATTAATGTTTGACGCACACCAAAGGTAAATATGTCAGGAAAATACATGTCGGTTACTTGACTACGGTTGTATCGACTGACTATCGTTTATATCGTGTGTCATAAAACTAAAATCTCACGGTTGTTCTGGATATTGATGTTGCCCTCGTGGAATGCCGGAACATACTTTAAAAATCGAGCAGGATGTGACAACAATGGAGGCTGAAAGGCTTTCTGTGTACTGTTGTCAGTGCAACGTCGGCTAATTGTATTGAATTAAAATGACCGACGAACATGAATATACAATTAACTTTGCTTAAGTAGCCTGAATTTCTGATAATGGAGAAAATGGCAATTATTTATTTATATCTCTATTGTGTTGCCACTTGCATTCAAATGCCCGTCCAGTACAATAGAGTGTGGATCCCAGATTCTCAGGATGTATGGAAGTCAGCAGAAATCTTGAAAGACTACAAATGTGGAGACACTGTTTTGGAACTGCAGCTTGAAGATGGTACTGTAAGTGCACATCATTTATCTTTCAGTTGAGAAATGTTTTACTACATAAGCTGCTCGCAAATGAAAGTTGACCATGAATTTAACAGCATTAACTGCAAAAACCATGTAATTTTAAAATATTATACGGATCGGAACATTTCAACGTATTCAACAGATAACTCCAAAGAGAAGTTGCGGAATTTCCGGTACTTGACAGTTACCTAGGTGACACATGCATCTGTTTCGCTAATTTCTTCTTCTCTGAAGGAGCTGAATCACCCCCTGGACACAGTGAATACACAACTGCCTCACCTCAGGAACCCTGACATCCTGGTGGGAGAGAATGACCTCACTGCCCTCAGTTACCTCCACGAGCCTGCGGTTCTCCACAACCTCAAAGTGCGCTTTGTGGAGTCCAAAATTATCTACACTTACTGTGGTGGGAAAGGCTTTAAATGTGCACCTTCTGCCCCTAATGAACGTGCAGGATTTGGGCTGCACTCTACAGTATTTGTTTGTTTTTTTTTAACTTTCAGGGATCATCCTGGTGGCCATCAACCCTTACAAACAGTTACAACTTTATGGAGATGCCGTCATCCACGCCTACTCTGGGCAGAACATGGGGGACATGGATCCCCATATATTTGCAGTGGCAGAGGAGGCCTACAAACAGATGGCCAGGTGGGAGCTCAGCCATGTAGAGAGAGCCAAATGAATGGCCACAGTTAAAGTCCAAGTTATCATATACTCTGTGACATTAGTCCCAGTCAATTGTTTCCAATGCTACATTTGACCGTGATTCAGAATGCGTGCACGTCCTGTGAGAAGAGGTAGCGGTGTATTATCACAACTTGTCGTGTGTGTGGAACTGCGTGTGGATTAATTCCGCGTGATAATACTGATAGTCTGATATAGAATGAACTGAACTATTTCTGCAGCAAACGCTAGGTCTGTGAGTTCTGAGGCCAAATCCCGCTGTTTCTTTCCCAGAAAGAACAGGAACCAGTCCATTATAGTGAGCGGGGAGTCCGGGGCGGGGAAGACTGTGTCTGCCAGGTACACCATGAGGTATTTTGCCATGGTTAGCAAGTCTGGTAACAAGGCTCGTGTAGAAGACAAAGTATTGGCGTCCAACCCAATAACAGAGGTAATGCATATTTCTCTCGGGGGATACATACAGCGAAATGTCATTTAAACATGTTTGCAGCTCATCCGTGAATGAAAATTAAGTTGATATGAGAGTTGTGAATCACATACCAGTAAGAAAGTATAATATTTCTCTGTTTTGTTGGTGTCTCGGGAAGGCCATTGGTAACGCAAAGACAACCAGAAATGATAACAGCAGTCGTTTTGGGAAGTACACGGAAATAAGTTTTGACCTGAGTTATCAGATAATTGGAGCGAATATGAGGACGTATCTTCTGGAAAAATCTAGAGTGGTTTCCCAGGTGAGATAACCTTTGGCAGTTTTAGATCAGTTGATGATATTCTATTAATTTTTTTTTTTCTTGTGATTTTCTTCACAATCATCCCAAATTATTATTATTTTAATTAAGTGAATAAATGAATTAGGAGTGTAAATATGAGACCGTTTATGTCTGTGTTTTGTTTCTTAAAAATATAGCATGAGTTTTTAAGCACTTACTAATTGTTCTTAGAGTTGAGGTGAAGATCTCTGTCAGTAACCTAGCCTTCTCTTCAGTCAGAGAATGAGAGAAATTATCACATATTCTACCAAATGTGTTCGTCTGCGGACCAGCCAGAATTCAGGAACCTAAGACTGTGTGAGTACCTGGGGAGACAAATGGTCCAGGCAAAGCAGGGCGGATTCCACAGAGTAAAACCAAAAAACGCTTTCTACTCTTACTCGTACCTTCGTATGAGGAACTGGGCGCTGGCATCTAGCAACACCGGTGGTTTCACACCCTATACAAATAGGATTTTTAGCTGTGTAACAAGGGAAGATTGATATATCAAACCTTTCAACCCTCATGATCAGGGGCGTGCCTATGTCTGTAGTGTCAACAGTTAGACAGGAAGTGTTCTAATGTTTACTTTGTCACGTGTTTCACTCTAACTCACTGTTGCACCTTATCAGATTTTCAGATTAACCACGTAGAATATGCATGCCATGTTATTAGAAATTCATTAATATTGTGTTTTGGTTTTTAGGTTTTCAGAATGAATGTATAGTTTTCTCTAAAAGGGTACAAAAAAAGTTCCCCAGTATGGTATTTCATATATGCTTCAGGATCTGACCCCAAAATGGGGGTATTTTTCTGATCCCCTGTGCTGGTTTTTCAGTGAGTGCAGATAAGTTCAACTACACCTCCATGGGGGGAAACATTGACATCGATGGGGTGGATGACAGAGCTGACATGGTGGAAACTCGCAGGACTTTTGCTCTGCTGGGTAAGAGTCGGCCAGCCACAGCTCTAATTGTCAAAAAAAAGTCACGCATAAGTGCCTGTTTTCCCAGCCCTTTGCTTTATATTTATTTTTAAAACATTGTTGCATACACATTTGTCTCTGTCCCACCCTGCAGGGCTGGCGGAAGACTTTCAGATGGACTTGTTCAAGGTGCTGGCCGGGATTCTCCATTTAGGCAACATAGAAATCAGAGCTGCTGGGCCTGATAAGTCGTCAGTCAGTGTAAGTGGGTTTGTGAATTTAGTGCAACCGTGATTGTGGCCCGCTGCCACTAATTTGCCTCTGCGGTGGCGTGGGAACAGACTGTAACCCGTAGCAACGGCTTGTTTCCCTCAGTCCAGCGACAAGCACCTGGGAGTTTTTTGTGATCTGCTCGGCATTACCGCAGACGGCGTGAGCCGCTGGCTGTGCCATCGGCGGATCGTGCTGGTGGCAGAGACGGTGGTGAAGCCTGTGCCCCGGGAGCGTGCCATCAACGCCCGAGACGCCCTGGCCAAGCACATCTACGCCCACCTCTTTGACTGCATCGTGCACAAGATCAATACTGCTCTGCAGTTCCCTGGCAAGCAGCACACCTTCATCGGAGTGCTGGATATATATGGGTAAATGATTCCTCAGGGTGGCAGGTGCAGAACGTTGTTGTAGAGGGTCGCCGTTCGTGTCCACCGGGTTTAGCAAAACGTTAAAAAAAAAAACGCTAAATTGTGCAACCAAGATTCAACCCTTTCTGTTTTCCTTAGCTTTGAAACATTTGAAGTCAACAGCTTTGAACAGTTTTGCATCAATTACGCAAATGAAAAACTGCAGCAGCAGTTTAACCTGGTATGTATAATTTACTGTCTCAGAATACGGGACTGCTATCACATCTTTTATTTTCATTTCTACAGCGTGGCAAGTGGCTAATTTTTTTTTCTTTGTATACTGCCAGCACGTGTTCAAACTGGAACAAGAGGAGTACATGAAAGAGGACATTCCTTGGACACTGATTGATTTTTATGACAATCAGCCTGTCATTGACCTCATCGAAGCCAAGATGGGTATACTGGACCTGCTGGATGAAGAGTGCTTGGTAAGGCCCTTGCACAGGTTTGAATGGAGTCGGTCTTTGGGATGACCACAGTCTGCGGTTTACATAAAGGCATGCCTGCACACTGTTCTCAGTCTGTGGTTCCCTCTCTCTTTCCACAGTTTCCACAGGGCACTGACCAGAACTGGCTCCAAAAACTATACAACAACTACCTCGACAAGAATGCTTTCTTTGAGAAGCCCAGGATGTCAAACGAGGCTTTCGTGATTCAGCACTTCGCAGACAAGGCAGGCCGTCCTCCTCGCAACACTGACCATCAGTGCTGGCCGCGCCACACCGATGGAGTTCTTGGTTTTAAAGAGGTGTTGTTTTTGTCTCCACAGGTGGAATATCAGTGTAAAGGGTTCCTGGAGAAGAACAGGGACATATTGTATGAAGAGCTGGTCGATATCATGAGAGGTAGTAAGGTAAAGTTAGCGCTCCCGTGCAATAAAATGCAATGCTTTTGGTTCAATTCAAAAGCATAATAAGAACAAGACTAACACACGCATGCCACTGTTGTACACCCCGTTCAAATGCTCCGTATTTGTCATCAGTTCAAGCTCCTGTCAGACTTTTTCCAAGAGGAAGAGGTGGCGCCTCCCTTCAACAAGAGCATTAAAGTGAAACCTGCCAGACCAGGATTGAAACCTGTTAACAAGCAGTTAAGGACAACTGTGGGCAGCAAGGTGATGCTCTCCACATTCATATTTAGCGGGCTGTCGTGTTGCTTTTATCGTTTCGGTTTTCTACCCGTCTCTGACCATGTGTTTGCAGTTTCACAGCTCGTTGTCTCTGCTGATGGAAACTCTGAATGCCACGACCCCTCATTATGTGCGCTGTATTAAACCCAATGACGATAAACTACCCTTTGAGTAAGTTGTTTAGGTCAGAAAAAATGGATTCGCATACAAAAAATGTTTTCCATTCACTGGTTCCCTCGTGCTGCTTTTGACTGAGGCCTGTGGCTGATATCACGGTGATATGAGTGGAGAGTGTTGCTGATTGCGCCCGTGTTTTATTAGGTATGATTCCAAGCGTGTGGTGCAGCAGCTGCGGGCCTGTGGCGTCCTGGAGACGATTCATATCAGTGCTCAAAGCTACCCCTCAAGGTGACGCCCACTACAGCCAAACCATGTCTAAAACAAACTTGGGCAGTCAAGGCTTCTGTCAGATTTTTCAGCATTTAGTCTTGCGTCCCTGCGGATGCCTTGTATAGATTTGCACAGTGTGGCCCGACAGTGGGCGGGGAAGCAGTGTCCTTCCCCTTTAAGACCTGGCAGCCTGACGTTTACCTGCTGATTGTCAATAGCCCTCAGCTGTGTGATTGGTACAGCTGGAAGCAATGGTTTAATCAGCCAAAATACAAAAAACACTACAGGTGAAGGTAGTTGGGGCTGGTGCCTTAGGGAAAACGTTTTTTAATGGTTTGTTACGTTTGCAGGACATCGAAACAACCTGCGACAGCATATGGTGGTTCATCAATGGGTAGGGAATCTGTGTCCCGCCCCCTTTAAGACCGGGTGGCCTGACATTCTGAGCCTGAAAGCTGATTGTCAACAGTCCTCAGCTGAGTAATTGGTACAGCTGGAGGCAAAGGTTCAATCAGCCACATAATAAAAGGCTGCAGGATTGTCTGGTCAGGGCCTTTTGATAGCTGTTTAGAGCTCATTTGAGTGTGAGTCTTTGAAATTTTTATTTTTTTTATAAAACCTTTTTTTGGTAGGGGAACCTGATATGATAATTGCCCATTTGTACATGAGAACCTGTTTTGACCCTGGCTTTTGGATTGTCCCTTTTTGTACCTCTGCCCAATATATTAAAAGAAAGTGTTTTCTTTTAAAACTGTCTCCCATGGTGTTTGATCGATCCTGCAAGTAGCGACGCACCCTACACCCAGGGGGTTGCCACTGTATGCTGGGTTGGGAAACACGGCACCAAATAATTTGACCTGCAGCCGTTTATATTGTACGTGGCACAGCTGGAGATGATGGTTAATTCACACGAAGACTATTGGCAATTGGCAGATAAACCGTGATTGTCAGGCTGTCAGGTTTTAAAGGGGCAGGGCACTGCATCCCTGACACAATGATGTCTCGTCATGTGCTACATTAGGTGTAGGCAGCCCTGGTTCTTGTGTGCCATAGTATCGGCAGGTTTTTTCCTCCCTTCCCGCTGGTTTACCCCTGGAAAAATACGGTAAAACCATCTATATGGCAAATGCTTGATTCGACTAAACCAGTGAAGGGGCAAGGTGGAACGAAAACCTGCAGGCGCTGTGGCGCTTGAGGACCGGGGTTGCCTACACTTGTGCTACGCCTTCCTCTGACGTTTCACAGCTTGCTTAAACTATCAACTGAGCCGATGAGCGACAAAAACATTTTTTTTGTTTTAACGTGTAGGTGGACCTACATTGAGTTTTACAGCCGCTACAGTATATTAATGACCAAAGCAGAACTGGAGCTGAGTGATAAGAAACAGACATGTAAGACAGTCCTGCAGAGGTTGATCCAAGTAAGTGCAGCTGCACATATGTGGCTTCTCAACTCCTTGCCTCTCTGTTAGCTACTCACAAATTCTTCTGGATGGGTTAAAGGTGTATTTGTTTTGGCTGTGAAGTGCACTTTTTAAATTTATCGTTTAGCTTGTTGACTTTGCATTCACAGAAGGACTTTCCTTTGTGTTTCCCAAAATATCTCGCCAACAACCTAGGACTCTAACCAGTACAAGTTTGGCCGAACCAAGATCTTTTTTCGGGCAGGCCAGGTGGCCTACCTGGAGAAGCTGCGCTCGGACCGACTGAGGGGGGCCTGTGTCATGATCCAGAAGCACATGCGCGGGTGGAGCCAGCGCCGGCACTACCTCCGCCTTCGGGCCGCTGCTGTCGTCATCCAGCAGTACGTCCGTGGCAAGAGAACCATCCGGTGAGTGGGGAACGTGCGGACCACAACGTGTCCTGAGCTCTGTGCAACGCACGTGTAGACACGCGTAGATCTACGATCTTGGTGTGAGAAAATCGGCACCACGCCTCAAACTAGATCACTCAATAGTGTTGATAGTAGACAAGGCTGCCATAGGATGGAGCGTGGTCCTAGGGCCGTCTATGTTTTCCCAGACAATCGGTGACGGCGGCGACTCTGAAACGAGCGTGGGCATCCATCGTGATCCAGCGGTACTGGCGTGGCTACCTGGTGCGCCAGGTCTACCGGGTGGTGCGGGTCGCCACAGTGACCATCCAGGCTTGGACGAGAGGGTGGCTCGCCCGGAAACGCTACAGACAGGTGGGGGGGGGGGGTCTTGTGCCAGCTTTGGCAGGATTTAGCCTGTTTAACAAACGTACTGATGTTCTCCAAGATGAAACGCAACAGAACCATTTCTCTTAGACCTAGTCAAACTGCGTTATTTAAGGTTCTTCCGCTGGCCAGTAGCTTGTCAGACAGCCAGTGTCTGCGCGATGCTGTTTCAGATGGTGGCAGAGCAGAAGGCCATAGTCCTGCAGAAGTACGCTCGAGCCTGGCTGGCCCGCCGGCGCTTCCAGAACATTCGCAGGCTGGTGCTTAATGTGCAGCTTTCCTACAGAGTCCAGCAGCTGAAGAGAAAAGTGGAGGAAAAGGTGAGACGTCCACTAGACAACACCAGGCTGGTTCCTCAGCAAGCGCAGTGATGCCGTTTAGATGATTGGCACACTGGTTGACCCTCCCTTGTGGATAGAGCTGAGAAAAAAACGACAACGATAATGGGCCATTCCAAACTGATAAAAGGATACCATTTCCAGCTGTATCCTCACTGTCTTTTACCATTTCCTAGTTTCACCAACTCTGCAATGTTGATATTATGTTGAAATTATTATTATTAATTTTTTTTTTTTTTTTAAACATTTAGGCTTTTATCTCCTTTTGTCCCCTTGTTTGACAGAGCAAGGAGAATAACGGTCTGCTGGAGAGGCTGACAAGCCTGACCAATGCCCGTGCCCAGGACTTGGAAAAGCTGCAGAACCTGGAGGCCGAGCTGAGCAGGTCTGCCCTTCTGAGGACCTCTTTGGAACAGCAAGTGAAGAGGACCAAGGAGGAGGCCGACCAGGTTTTTAACTCTCCTCTACGGGGTTAAAAATATTTCAGATGTTTTGTCATATATTTGAAGCGTGATCTGGTTCTGAACGTGATGCATTTTTACACATATCTTTCCCATAACAAGGCTGGTGTTGATAGTAGAAAAAAGTGACCAACTTGGAAAGATTGAGTAAATGTTCTATTTATGCCTTTCTAAGGTAATAATTAAGCTTCAAGCTCAAAACGACAGGCTTGTCCAGGAGAAGCAGGAAGTGGAGAGGAAGCTTACAGATACAGCTCAGGAAATTAAAGGTGAAAACGGGTAAACAATCGGTTACCTTGAATACCCTGCCTGCAAATAGATGCATCAACCATCCTCCCTGCATATTTTCAGATAACCTTGGTGAACAAAAGAAAAGATTCCAGGAAGATCTGGAGAAAGAAGAACGACAAAGAATGTAAGTGTGTGTGTGTGTGTGTGTGTAAAAACAAGCATTTGTGATGGCTGAGTCATAAACTCATAAAGATACGTGTATATTTTATTAATATAGACCTTCAATACATTATATTTCATATTGATTAATGCTAAGGTTAGCCACAGGAAAAAGAACAGCAGCAGTATAGCATTTCTGATGTTGATCCATTAGCTTCATGGAACCACATTAGTTTTGGAGTTAGGTGTTTGCTGTAAACCAAAAAAAAAAAAAATTGTGGACAGAGTGCAGTTCTGAAGATTGCGTGTTTGGGTTGCATCACGTGCTCTGTATTTAAGGACCGTAACTTCCAATAGAAACCAATTACAGTTTCTCGATATAGTTTCACGTTGGTATGACTTGCAGGATTGCCAAGAACAACTTTGAAATCCAGAAGGAGGATTATGAAAAACGGATAGAGGCCCTGAAAGAGGAGAGTAAGAAGCTGAGAGAGCTGAATATTGGACTGAAGCAGCAGATTGAGGAAGAAGGTCAGCTCAACGGTGACCTACAGGATCAGGTTCAGCAACTCACAAAGCATGTTAAAGTAAGGAAAAAGCCTGTATTCTTTGTGACGCGTATTCCTGTATGATTTTTGAGTTTGTTTGTTTGTTTGGTTTTTGAAGACTATTTTAAGCAAATTAAGCGATTTTGGCCATCGGTAAAGTAAGTAAAAACATGCAAATGTTCTTTAATATTCCGTAACTTCGAAATCCATAGGCAGAGTAGCCTGAACAAGTTTGCACACAACATGTAGCTAGAATTGGCCAATCACGATCTTGTGCGTTTCTGAAGATTATACCGGAGCTGCGTAGAGAGATCCACGTCGTCCAATCGCAGAGGGATGACCTAGGCCAAAAAATGAAGGCGCAAAGTCGAGAAGCCAGAGGTACACGCGCTTCCTGTTGTGTTCATGTCAGGACAGTTGGAAATGACTGCCATCACGGACATATCCCACAGTGCCAGCACGGAATTCCACTTAATGAATCAAAGGGTGGTGGATGCCTGAGCAGATGTTGTTTAGCAATTCCGTTTCCATGGAGATCATTGTCCGAACAGCAGGATGGTGGTTTTATAATGTGAATTTTCCTTTTGCTAGAGAAAATGACTGAGGTCACAAGACACCTTCTAGGTGGTATAGAAGATTCGGAACTCCTTGCCAGGTATAATTTTGTTTTGAGCGATACTCATACAATTTGTGTGACATGTGAAGGAGTTCACTGCTTACACACTTTTTAAAGGCGTATTGTTTACACATACATCTCTTGATTTGAAGGTTAACCACAGAAGGGCTTGAGCAGGGGAATGAGGAAGATGACATTCTTTATGCTTATGAAGGCCTCAGGAAAGCTACCAGGTCTGTAGCTCGTTTTGAAGGGTTTTAGAAAACGTTCCTTTAAAGTGGCAGTGTCTCTTTGCAGTACTTTAGTTTTAAGCTATGTTAATATTGTATAATATTGTTTGTACGTAATGGCTACAGAGTGATAGAGGCACACTCTCAGTCCCAGAGGGAACGCTATGAGAGCGAGATCCAGAGGCTGACGTTCAAGACAGAGCATCTTGAAAACGAGAACAACCAGCTGCAGAAACTCTTCCAGGAGGAGAACAACGTCAAGGACAGCATCCGCCAAGAGGTGGAAAGGCTGAACAGTGAAAACATGGTACTGTGAGGGACAAGAACTCCAGCCAAAATGCATCTACGTCCCTGTGTGTTTTCTCTGTGAAATTTAAATCCACATGTTCCAGGAACATGGTGATATAGGAGGTACGGATGTATCTGCTCTAATGTCCACTGTCACTAAAAAAAAAAAAAAAAAACCTTAGGGGAATATTTCTACTCTAGCACTTGTATATTACTTTAATAACAAAAGGTCATTTTTACAACTATGCTGACATGAACATGACTAGAAATGGTGTACACCTGCTTTAAACAAGAAACCGCCTTGGCGTTCTGAAAGGGCGAGTCTGGACGTAACTGGGTCCTCTTACTAGAGTTTTCCGCAAATGATGTCAATTTTGCCAGCTCTATGGGTTCTTTTCTTTATCCCAGTCCGTTAAAACTCAGGGTTTGATGTTTGTTTTGGTTTGTGCTCCATGTCCAGCTAATCCCTCAGCTTAAGCAGCAGGTGTCGGAGCTGCAGAGACAAAAGGAGGAGGTGGAGGTCCAGCTGACCGAGCAGGCCACGCAGATGAGAGGTTGGCGGAAACCGCAGCGTTTACTCCCAATGACGAGGCATCATTCTGACGCATGGAAAAAAGATTACGTTTCTAAGCGCTAGTGAAATCCTCAGTTACCCTTTTGTAATCCAAGTTTGAACTTTCAATGACGGCTATTTGTCTGTGTCTAAGTGTAGGGATTCTGTCTTTTTGTCTTTTGTTGGTTTAGAAAAAATGGAGGAGATCTCAAATGGGCTCCGTGGCAGTCTGGAAGAGGAAGGTTCCCAGCGCAGGTCAGTCATTCCGAGCCTGCAACAGTGCAGCATGTCAGATGAGAAGATGAAGTAGCATGATGACAGAAAAGGAACTGGAGAACAAAGAAACGAAACCATGACATTTGATGTACCGTGTATATATTTGAAAAGCATAATTATAAGGCATCGAGTACTTGCTCTGTGATGGCATCGAGTACTTAATCTGTGATGGGGTTCAAAACGTTAAGGTTCTTGGAGCAGCAAATGGTGGAAAAAAAGAGGGAGAAGGAGGAGCTGGAGAGAAGAATGGAGGAGATGGAGGAGGAGAATCTCAAGCTGAAGACGCAACAGCAGACTGAGAGTGAGATCAAGAACCGGCTGAGGCGAGAGACGTCACGCCTCACAGCAGACAACATGGCAAGTGCCTTGTGTGGCTTCTGGTTGGTGGAAATCAGTATGAGCCCTTTTAAATGTATTTTTCGGTTGTTTGTGTTCATGCATTGTTGTATTTAAATCCCAGGATTTTGAGGAACAGCTTGACCTGAAGGATAGGCTCATTCGGAAACTGCAGAACCAGATCAAAGACCTTCTGGCATCAGAAAATGGTAGTGCTACCACAGTACAAAATTGGTACATTTCAAGGCAATAGCCTTCTGTGCTTTTATATTTTATTTTATTTTATTTTTATTTTGTTTTTTTTACCTTCCAGACAATCAAAAACCAGTTCTGGCTGTTCCTAAAGAATACCTTGGAATGTTGGAATACAAAAGGGAGGATGAGTCCAGACTCATTCAAAACATTATTCTAGGTATGAACAGTTCTTGTGTTTGAAGCTGATAGGCTATCAACATCAATGACTAATAGTAGCTGCTGAATAACTGTGTAAAATGTGAGTCCTAGATGCGGTTCATGTCCAGATGCACGTACTCGTAGAGTACGGATGTGCTGTTCTTGTATGGGCGTTCACCGTCCCGATTTGCTCTCGGTAGATCTGAAGCCCAGGGGCGTGGTGGTCAACATGATCCCTGGACTGATCGCCCACATCCTCTTCATGTGCGTCCGTCACGCCGACTACCTCAGTGATGACAACAAGCTCAAGTCTCTCATGAACGCCATCATCACTGGCATCAAAGTGGTCATTAAGGTAAGATGTAGCTGCAAGTGTGTGTATGGGTTCTTTCTACACCGTCTTGGTGTTTCAAAGATGTCTGATTGATGATCTTGTTTTGGGATGAATACAACAATTCTCTTCTATATTTCAGCTTCATATTAAGAGTCCATTCTCCAAAGTTTTCAGATTTGGAACAAAGAAACCATATTGGTTTATTTAAGTTAAATTGTTTTGTTTTTAGGCACACCAAGATGATTTCGAGACTCTGTCTTTCTGGCTGTCAAACACTTACTACATGCTCAACTGTCTGAAGCAGTACAGTGGAGAGGAGGTAGGCCCTAGCGTCCCTCACAAATGCTCTAATCTTATGAAAGTTTGAGTTAATCAGTTGTATCATGTTATAGGGATATAATAGCACAGTTGTATTTTAGCATAACATTTTGTCCAATAAGGCTAAATGAAGGTGGTTTTGGGGAAAAAAAGTATCGCTGAAGTGAAAGTGAAATGATGATTGTCGGTTTGACTCTCCAAAGGAGTTCATGAAACACAACACCCTGCGTCAGAATAAGAACTGTCTGCAGAACTTCGACCTGTCTGAGCACAGACAGATATTCAGTGACCTCGCCATCCGCATTTACCAACAGTTTGTAACCGTAATGGAGAAAACTCTTACACCCATGATAGGTGAGAAGTCGGAAGTGTCGCATGTCTTGAACTAAGGGCACAATTTAAGATCTATGCTTATAGTTATAAACCTCAACTGGAAAATGTCCAGTTGGTGCCACTACTGAATAGAACTGCACAATATCACATCGCAGTTTCTTGTTGATCTAGAAACTTTATGTAGCATAATTTAAATAGGCTACAGAACCTCAATTCCTCTTTTCACTTTTAAACCCCCTTCACCTTTATGTTTAAGAGTTGTTTACATTTAAATGATACTAATGATTTCCCCACACAGGCTTCAATGAACTGAACATGATCATCGCCATTTACCTTGTTTTGCACACGGCACTCTTCCACTCAGCATGACGGGCGTTAATCTTAGCACACGCGTGTCTTTAAATAATTTTTTTCTCCATCCAGTCCCTGGAATGCTGGAACACGAGAGTCTCCAAGGCATCTCCAGCATGAAGCCCACAGGGTTCCGCAAGCGCTCCGCCAGCATCTACGAAGACGGCGAGGCCAACACCATCTCCACCGTCCTGCAGCAGCTCAGCACCTACCACTCCACCATGACTCAGCATGGCATGGACCCTGCGCTCATTAAGCAGGCTGTCAGGCAGCAGTTTTACCTGGTGGGAGCGGCCGCCCTCAACGCCATCCTGCTCCGCAAGGACATGTGCTCCTGCAGGAAGGGCATGCAGATCAGGTTACTGCCGAAGACCTCATCAGTCTCTCGCGGCTTTCCGCGGTTTCCTATTGAACGATTACATTATTATATCATACATCATCGTTATTGTTATTGTTTTCGTTATTTATTAAAAAACGAATCGATCAAGTATTCAAAAGTTCAAACCCAGAGCACGTCATCTCCAAATTGTGACGGCGAGAGCATGGTAACAGAAGGCAGGCAGAGCAGCTGTTGGTGTGGGATGGAAGCTCCTCCTGGTGTCGGGTGGGAATCCACAGGGCTTCTCTCGTGTCGATTTTTGTAGCAGCGGACCTGACGCTTTGCCTATGACTGTGCTGGTCACTCTCCGATGCGATGAACGTGCAACACTCGTGTGTGTCGGCAGATGTAACGTCAGTTACCTGGAGGAGTGGCTGAAGGAGAGGGACCTGCAGAGCTCCAACGCCATTGTCACCATGGAGCCTCTCTCTCAGGCTGCCTGGCTGCTCCAGGTGAACAAGTCCACGGACGAGGATGCCAGGGAGATCCTGGAGAAGTGCACCGAGCTCTCTGCTGTGCAGGTACCGTCTGGAGCAGTGCCTGTGGAGCGCCGAAACTTGCACGCGCCAAACGAGGGATACATGCTTGTTTTTTACTTTAATTTTTTTTATAAACCCAATATTGACTACACTACGTGGCCAAAAGTATGTGAACACCCCTTTTTTAAATGTGTAGTTATTTAGTTTTTTCTGTCGTTTTTGACAAAATCTATAAAACCTGTATTGTTTCGCAAAAACTCCCCAAAGATTGACAAGATTGTTGGGGACCATGGTAAGTACCTGCCTTATGGTTGAATAATTGCATTATATCACGCACAATATAAAATGACTTTGACTTCTGTTCCAGATTGTGAAAATTTTAAACTCTTACACGCCTATAGATGACTTCGAGAAAAGAGTCTCCCCTTCATTTGTTCGCAAGGTTCAGGTAAAAAATCTCTACTGAATATTCAGATTAAATAAATGTATTCTGTTGCATATGTGGTCATATGCCATATTAATCTAGAAGGCAGGACTTGAGTGAGGCGCATCACTAAATATTCTGTTAAAATCTGTTGATGATAGTTTTAGTTTTTAAGAAAAAGGGGGTTGTCGGAAGAAAATAAGATCCATGGATATTTGTCCGCCCCAAATGCCACAACGTTCCCAAAGACGTTGTATGAATATTGTGAGTAACTTTCGGTTGTTTGCCTCAGTCGATATTACAGGAGCGAGCCGGATCGACACAGCTGATGATGGACACCCAGTATCGATTCCAGGTCATTTTTCCTTTCAGCCCCTCCCCTCAAGCCCTGGAGCTGATCCAAATCCCCTCCAGCCTAAAGCTGGGCTTTCTCACCAAGATCTGACAGACACCCCAGCAATAAGACCCTCTTCCGTCATCTGTCCATCTGAGTTGCACTTTGTTTGTTTTTTGATTCCAGTGTTGACCTTTAAGCGTTTAATCTCCATCTTAATTAAATGTTTTATAATCAAATGATCTATGCCAAAATGTGTAAAACTAAATTATTGCCGCCTTTTAATAGAAATTCTGTTAAATTATTTAGCTAAAAGTGATGTATACTAACTTTAGATTGATCGTCCAAATTCCGGCCCATTTGCTAAACGCTGTCCAAACAATATGTTGCGTGCATGTATGCAAACGCACACCATTTCTTTCAATTGGGGAAAACCCAAACATATGTTAAAAAACATGTTTGGACATAGTTGGACTTTTACAAAATGTTATTTAATGATGTCTCCATTAATTTTGTCTTCAAATGTACTGTATACACATGTAAAAAAAGAAACACATTTATATTGTTTTTTTAAGCTATGATGGTTGTATGAATATTTCAGGAACTTTAATGCAACTGTATTCCCAGTAAAAAAAAAGTTATTTTAAAACCTTGTTTTATTTTTAACTCTTTAAAAGTTAGAAAGTTTTTAATTGTCTTCCATCTTTTGTGTGCCAGAATTTCTCTCACGTACACCGTATTGTCGCCTTTAAATAAACTATATTTTCTGAGTACAATGATGCAGTGTTATGTTGAATTAAATGTTTTCAGGGCGTTCTCACTGCGTGGAGCTCAATTCTCATTGTCTGATCGTGCTCGACCTGAGACGAGATGCTATTTTAGTAACGGCCGCAGCCCATTGCTAGCCATGTAAAAACGTTAAATCTCTTCTAAGTAGCTTACGGGGCAGTCGTGTGAGTTCAGTATTCTCCTTTAGACATCACTCAGCCACTGGTGAGCCTGTGTTCGTATAAATTCACTCTTGGAAGGTACGGTCTTTATTATTATTTTATGTTATAACCACATTGTCTTTCATTTAGAAGTATTGCTTCAGAAGTTTTTATTGATGTTGCCTAACGGAATGTCAGTAGCTACGGTTTTTAATTTGAGCAGTCGTTTTGTAATGGACGGGTGACTGTCGTTCATCATTAGCAGAAATGTTTTCCTACTTTTGCATAGTTTTATTTGTCATCAGTTAACTCAGTTAAAATCCTCAAATCTGTGGACCGAAGTGAGTTTTAAGGGAAATCCCATGTGAAACTAAGTAGTACCTTGTGCTAAAATTGCGCTTATGATGTACTACAGTCAGCTCACTGAAGAATAACAACCGAATGTATGTAATGTGGACAGCTACACAACATGTCTACTCTGGGGTTTTTTTAAAAGACGTGTTTAATTTATGTCCTACAAATGTAATACTCAAAACGGTACAACCGGTTGTTTCCTTGTGCAACTAGGATCTGATCTAAATCAGGCTAAGGGAGATTAGACTCCCTTAGACTTATACTGCATACACCTGTCAGCTCACAATCAGGCCCCA
The DNA here is from genome assembly GCA_025775065.1 of Hiodon alosoides. Classification (NCBI taxonomy): domain Eukaryota; kingdom Metazoa; phylum Chordata; class Actinopteri; order Hiodontiformes; family Hiodontidae; genus Hiodon; species Hiodon alosoides. The sequence continues at coordinate 19,774 of JAOYSI010073385.1, forward strand.
GGGCACTGCCTGGAGAGACTGCCTGGCGTAGTGACTCATAAAAGACACACCACAGTGTGTGTACTGTGAAAGTGCTCTGAGTAAGAGGTATGGGAGTTCTGCCATGTCATGGTTATCAGTGTGCATTATGTAAGGCTAACTTAATGGGGGGGGGGGGGGGGGGGGGGGGGGGGGGGGGGGGGGGGGGGGGTGGGGGGGGGGGGGGGGGGGGGGGGGGGGGG
>JAOYSI010073386.1:0-19992 GCA_025775065.1 Hiodon alosoides
ATATTAATATCAGCAAGCTTGAGGAAGTAGCGTTGAGCACATTCATGTTTAATTGAATACCCAGCTTTGAAAATGGATACACCTTTAAGCGCTGCTAATTCCGTTAATTACATGAGAAAAAGCTCTTAGTTTTGGAAATGTATGCCCTCCACAAAAGGTTACTATATTACAATTATGTTTTATTTTTTTGTACCAGGATATAAGCCAATTCTTCTCTAAGATCGATGCAGTTCATGTAATTAAATAACCAATTACTTATATCAAAACAGAATACATTTGTTCCTCTTGGATTAACCCTTGCTCTTAGAAATGAGTGATCCTATTTAAAGGGTGGATGAGCCTACAGACCCATGTATTACCATAACTAATGTAATATTCTCTGTGCAGTAACCTGTCATTGGTTTTCATGTGGAGGTTTCTTGCAGTCCAACACTGTGGAGTCGTCCAGGATAAAGGAAAGTTCTTGAAATGGTGAGGATTTGGGCTCGTACCTGCAGCACATCTTTTTAAGAGAGGCGGTGCTTAAGACGTCTGGGCACCCATGACAGACATGAAGCACTGTGCAATGCTGTGGCAGTGCCCCTCCCAGGTCACTTGGTAGGACAGCCCTGAGAGGTAAGCAGGCGAACCCATCACCGATTTCCTCTCTTCACTTCTCTCTGGCTATAATGGCTCATGTGACGGTGTATAGTTTTTCTAAATACGGAGCTCTGGAAAGCTTAGCCTGCTAACAACATACATTATATTTATTATAAGTAATAAAGTTCACTGTTATTGCGAAAGAAATCGACGGCATGTTGAAACTTCAGTAGTGAAGTAGTATTGCAGCCCTTTTTAGTGCAAATTTTATTCCGGTCATTTTCTAACTTTGAACCTCACAACATGAGCATTGAGGTTGACCATGTGAGCTCAAGTTAGCTCAGGAATGACTGCAACTTTGCTTTTTTTTTAAATCATGTAATAACTCCCACATGGAAACTACATTATTAAATGTTCTATTCATCTCTATTTAGGTGACTTAACTGACAGCCATGGTCTGCAGGAGCACTTCTACTGTCAATGCAACCACTTGAGTTATGGGGTGACTGCACTACAGTGAAGAGATCATTCCACTGCCCCCACAACCCACTGAAACATTCTGGAATCTCACAGAGAACATCTGTGTGGGCACCATGGACGTGTTAACATAATGTATTTCTGTTTGTCTAATGGGAATCTCCTCACGGCTATATATTGCTTTGATGTAAAAACGAGATATCCAGTCATCTAATGACTAGATGACAAAAGTGAGACAAGAACCTGTCATCAGAAAAGGTCTCAGCATAGACTCAGCAAATTTAAGTCTGTTGTAGACCTAAAGGCATCTGTATGTGTGCAATCAAACTGGTTTAACTTGACTTCCGAGTAAATAAGTCAGGGGGAGAGTGGCAGAGGAGTAGAAAATGTTGCAAATAAATTACTGAGTTGCTGATTAACCGTTTGAGTATGGTGAGGTCTTTCATTAAGAACTGAAATTTGCAATCACACCACCTAAACACTAACAGATCAGGCCGCAATTCCAAACCCGGCAGGGTTTGTACCACTTTGTACCAACATGTTGGGAGAATGGTCAAAGTATATTTTACTTTCCCACTGTGCAAAGTTAGCAAAGACCAAATATCGGAAATTAAAAATACCGTTGCAAGGAATAATAACTGAAGTTATTGGGGATATTTCAGTTTACGTAACAATCCGCTGTAAAGGGAGCATGTGATCTGTCAAGCAACCTTCGCACTGCTTCCGCGTACATAAGCCGTGCAACGAAAACTCTAGTTTCCGAGGGTTTTCCTGGTCTAGATCACGGATAAGTGGACCGAACTAATAAAATAACTGGAACAGATACGATCGGTGATGTAATAACTAGTCAAATACCATCTATACATTTCGCGAAAAAATACAGCATAACCCAATTCCGTTGAATTTGTTTCCTGTTTTTTGGCTATTGAAAAGTGTTATAATAGGATTTTTTTATAGGACGTTTATGTATGTTAGGATCCATGCTCACAGCGCGGATGTTGCTTTCGACTGGATAGCTGTAGGTAAGCCTCCGGTAACAGCCCTCTGCCAATGAAAAGAGGTCTTTGAGCATCCGCCATGTTAGTAGAAGAATTCAGCCGTGACGGAAGCTGAGGAAATTTCGCTCACAGGCAGAGTGGGCTTTGCCAATCCAGTTACTATTGTAGACCAGCGGTTGAAGGAAGAAACGGAAGGGAAGCAACTCTCAAAACAGCTGTCAGCGGCTTGACACCAGATACTGCTGTGGCGGGAGGCCAGTCGCCAGACCCAGTCGTGGGATAACCTACCTGTCCCTGAAGTGATGTTTGTACGGCTAACGTGAAACTTGAGACCGGCAAATTTAAAGAAACTCGGCAGGTGTTGGTCTTGTAAAGAAGGATGGATTTGTTTTCGAATTTGAACGATTTATCCCTTGCGATGTCAAAACTGCCCATGTACCCTCTTTTCGACACTGCACATTATATCGTGTCAGTGATGTCCCTGAAGGAACAGCCAGGTAAGCTACCAGTTAGAAAATAGTTTTTAAATATGTCTAACTGATCTTCACTTGAGTATAAAACGTGCTTATGGCTCAGCCTTCATTTTGTACTCGCACAAGTACGCTGAAATTCTGGGGAAGATTTTTGCAGCATCGACCAAGGAAGCTTAAAAAGCAGTTTCCCCCCCCCATATGACTACTGACAGATGTCCTTGAGAACTAAATGTTTCCCGTCTCTTAGATAATTTTGTTCAAGACTTTGCCCGTAAACAATTCTGAATTGTGATTGTAGATAGAAGAGTAACTAACAGCAACACGCAGAGATTTCATGTGTTTTGATCAACAGTAGCAACCACAAAAAAGTTTTTGCTTTGTGATTTCTAACCGTTTTTTTCTGGTAAAAGTTTAGGTTATTTGTCATTAAAACTAATTTGTTTTGCTAGCAACCAACACGCTGTTTTTTAATTTGTATTTTTTACATACAGCGAATGAAAGGTTACAGAGTTATAGTGGTGTCTCGCAAAATATGCTCACGGGGCCCATTAGTCCAACTTTGGTAGTTACCATTATTAGGCCACTGACTGGATGACGTCAACATAATGTAAACTAGACGTTTATCGGTTCTATTGTAGTTTAGAAAACGTATGCTCTTACAACAGCAAATATAAACAAAAAGAGCCCTGTAGCCAGGCTCGCTTAAATTACGTGTCCCATAATCGTGCCACGGCTGCAGTTCCTAGTAGACATCCTCGCTCTCGTTGTTGTTTTTTTTTTTTTTTTAAAGTGGACTTCGACTCAGCATTTCGTATGAGCGCGATAATATTTGTAACCGTATATTTGTAATCGTAGAAAGTACTCTCAACAAAAGTACAATTTACATATTGATATTGGATGCGAATTATTACTGGCGGGCTTTTATTGCTGAGCTCTGACCTTTCCACAGCAATCTCCCCATTGTTATGCCTGACTCTGTTACATAGCATCGGGCTATTTTAAAACGGCTAAAATGACCTGTCTCAGTGGCCTGTCATCCATTCCCCTATTGCCACTTCGTAATTGCCTAGAAGTCCCCCCCCCACCCCACTTGAGCCTTTCGTTTACTCACGAATTCAGTTTGGCTGAGCCTTATTCAAATGCGAAGCTGCATGTGGGGTGTTATTTTTTAAAGAATTCATATTAACGTCTCATGAATTTAGTTACAGTTATTTAACACTACTGAGACTTCGGTAGTTTTGTAATAAAATGTAATTAATACTGGAGCGAAACCGTTTGCTGTAATCATTTCTGAGAATCTTCCTTTGCATGCAGTTTAGATTGAGTTAAACTAATTTATAGTGATTAAATTAACTTAAAACATTTTCTAAATTGTTATACTGAACATATTTCTGAATAAATAAGTTTTTAGTTCATTTTGTCCAGTTCACACGAGCTTCTGCTGCGAACTCCTGTAAGGCAAGTCTTACAGTAGGTACACAGATGTCAAGTATGGAAAAAAGAGGAAAGTACCTCTTTAACTGCAATAATTGAGTATTCTAAATCCAATGCATAATCCCCAGGCTCATATGTTTGCTGGTACACCACTTTGTGTATTCGTTGACCGTATAATTGTGTTATATTATAAATATGTTAAATAATTTTACCAATTTGTCTGTGCCGGTTCTTGACGAGCTTTGATGCATTGCAAGTGGTCTAACAAGCAAATTTTATGAACGGATGGCAAAGACTTGGGCCAGTCAGTTTAGCTGATGGCAATCTACATGTTGCAAGGGCACCATAAAGAACATCTGGATAACGTTTGCATAATTAAGACTCCAATATGCTCCAGCAGATATATAGATATGTTCAGACCCTTCATTCCACCTGTTTGGTCTTCAGTGGGTCAGGATGGTCCCGGCACAGCACTATACTCCAGCAGGTACATAGACGTGTTCAGACCCTTCATTCCACCAGTTTGGTCTTCACTGGATCAGAATGGTCCCGGCACCACACTTGGATTTCCCTGATTTGGCACTATTAAGTTTGTGTTAATTTATTTGTAATTTTGATTGATTGTCTATAACTCCGCCCCCAGGGGGTGTGCCCTGCCTGTTCTGATTCTCTGTTTTTTATTTATACAAACTTGATTGTCTCCATCTGTTCCAACTCAATTTCATAGAAAATAGATGTCTGTTTCTTAACATATCGGGACTGAGTTAACTTAATTAAACTTCAATAGCTCTGGAACCACACAGACTAATATATTAAAACGACTATGCTACTGAGTACCAGAATGAGGTGGTTGCCTTGATGATGGCTAATTGGGTTTGGGAGAGTAATGCCCTCTGGTGACCGAGCTAGAGTTGTAAGCGCAGCAGATTAACTCACCGAATGTAGAACAGGTGGGATTACGGGTCTGAGCCATATGGTTCTAAACCTATTGATGTTTGATTTAAGTCATTTCTAAACTTAAAAATCCAAAACCAAAAAAGGCAGTGTACCAGGATGAGGATGTAGTGATGATAATGGCCCACTGGGTTTGGATCGGGTATGCCCACTGGTGTATAGACAATCAGAATGACAAAATAAAGAACATATTCCTAGAGGTTTACCAGGCGGATTAACCCACTGAACCCAGAACAGGCAGAATTAACACTCTAAGGTATATGGTTTCAGAGCTATTAATATTTGAATTATGGAAACATTATGCAGATGTGCCCATGAACCACAAGCAAAATGGACTGGTGTATATTTAAGTCAATTTTTGTCATCCATTGATGTAATTTGATTGGAAGATGGTATGAATTGCCAAATAGCTTGAATAAAACAAGTTAAATAATTAACACTTCAGAAAAAGCAAGTCTAACAGCTGTCACTGACCATTTACTGTGCAATTACAAAAAGTCATTCAAAATAAATGGAGGTTTTTGAACAAATCAAGTGGCATATCAGAAAGCAAGTGAGCCCTGGATCTTAAATTTTGATTTTAAACACGGCAGTATTTTAATGAATCAGTTCTTTAAGTAGAATGACATTAATTTTTAGTCTGAACCTCGTTTCTCTTTCCTCCTTGTGATAAAATTGCTGTATTATATAAACATTGTTATATTGAGTATCTTTTAAAAAAACTTTAGAATTGCTTGTTATTCTGAAACAGATTTTGGGAAAATGGAAAATTTGAGAGATTAAAATATAGCGTTCCGCTCATAATTATAGTGAAAATGAATATGCATCAGTTGCCTAGTCGTTGGGGACCAGTCCAAAACTGGTTGAGCGGGAGGTTAAGTCTGTAGTGGCAAAAAATCCTACCATAATGGCTGGAGACACTTTGGGTCTGCCTCGTAAACCTTTCCCCTCACACATCCGCTCCACACTGCTATCCGGTTCATTCGTTTTGGATCATCAAAAGTTCACATGCTTCTGTAAAAGTGGTGTTCCATATATAATACAGATTAAAGGGAATCAAGTTGCGCTTTCTTCAGACAAACCCCCGAAAACGATTTCGCCTCTGGAAAATGAAGTTACTTGTGATACAATCTGTCATGAGCTGACTTAAAAGGCTGTGATCGTTTGTGAAAATGCACCAAAGCAGACTCACTTTAAATGCCTATCTGCAACGGCAATTAGATTCTGTAAAATATGCACTATTTGCACTTATTGGAAAATGATGGTACAAAAAGCACATATAATTTTTGGCGAAAACTTAAATGTGCACTTTAACTCTGTGTTTTGGTCATTGTGAGGTTTTGAATATTGGATGTACAGTATTTCTGCTCTTTTCACGGTCTGACATGTGAGGGATTTCTGTGTATGGAGATGGTGTTATCACTGACAGTAACAATGTTTGGTGTCACCATTGGGACAATGCATACAACGTACAAGTTGTTTTTTGTGTTTTACTCGCTAATTTTGTTTAAGTTTAAGTTGCTGTTTGCACCTGACTGTGAATTATAAATTATAGGTGGACAATTTATCCATATGTTTCAAAGCATTGTATATAATAATAAAGCATGTTATGTTCATGTAAAATTCTATTTTTACTGTCAGTTTTTTTAATCATTCTGTCATTTATCATTGTAAACATAAAACATATGCTTTAGCATTATCAAAATTGTACAAACCCTGTTTTGCTTTATAAAATTGTAATGATTAACACGCTGCTTTTAATGGTATTGCAGGTTATATCCACCACTAGACAGGTATGTTACATAACAAGCCATCACGTCAAACCCCCACCCCCCACCCTCATTTGGAATCTGTCCCCACGATCGGGGTCCCTGCAATATGGCTTTGTCTTTCATCCAGTGCATGCTTACTGCTTAGCGCCCTCTGGTGACTGTGAAGTGACATTGTTGAGAAGTTGCAGCTGCGAACTTCTTCTGCTATCACAGTCATTAATTTGCGTGATTTAGTGCCGCAACAGGACAAAGTTTTGTTACTGTAGTGCTATCTATATAAAAGTGATGCAGAAAATGTCTCGTCTTACATTATGTTTGTGTTCAGATGGGTACTGCTGCGCGAGTAGCCATCTGTAATGTCCTTCAAAATTTTCTGCGCTGTTTTTTTTGTTTTAATTTTTAAACAGAAACGCACAGTGCTATGAATGTTTTAGCTGGACATTGTTTGAAAAGCAAATAAGCGATGTGATGGAAGAACGGAAACAAGGTGCAAGGACTGGAAATTGTGTTATACTCTCATGGATTCTGACTCGAAGAACACCTTAAGGTGCTTATGGAATCACATAGCTAATCCAAACTCCAGCTTAAACAAATTCATAGGAATCTAAGAGCACAGGTTCTTAGACTTGTGTTGTCTTTTTTGTGTCTTCAGCAGTAAGGTTTATGTTTCTGTTACTGGTTACCATTGGTTTATGTTCGCTTGTGAAAAACATTAAAGTTTATACATTTAAAAAATTTGTAATTGAATATCCAGCCAGAAAAGCTTGGCCCAGTTTTTGCTATTTGTCAGCACCGCGTTGATACCCCATTTATAAATTGGTTGGGTTACGATAATTAACTTTTAGCATTTGGACTTTTAATGTAAAATTGTCGCTGGGGGCTGCTTTTCATTTACCAGATACCTCCGGTATTTGAGTGCCACAAATTTTCACATGGAAATGATAGCTTAGTTTAGCATCAAATTTCAACAGTTGGGTGATTTAGATGGGGATTTACACCAAAAACTATGGACTAATGGCTCAGCTTGGGTTGTCCTGAATTGTCTTTGTTTTGTGACGTTGTGTAACCAATATCTATCCCATGGACATTCAGTTACTGGTTGTTTGTCCGTCAGTCGCTTTGTCTGGCTTCTCTGGCTTTTCATTTGCTCTGTTGCTCATTCCCTCTATTCCAAATTTGACATTTTAAGCTGCAAGTAGGCAGGAACTGGACGTATGTGCCATGCTGATGACGGATTAGTTTTGTTTAAATGTAGGGCCGTAGTTCTGACGATTGTGGTCTTTTTTTAACCCTGTCAAAGCAGAACGGAGAATTTGTTTGTCGACCTCATGCAAACACGAAGAGGAAACCGGCAGGGTGTATTTTTTTAATTTTTTATTTTTTCTGTGACCTGTTCTTGTATATTTCAACATGCAAGCCTACATAATTTAGAGAGAGATATCGTTGCAAGATTACGACGGGGACTGCCCTCACATCTTTGTGAGAGATCTTTACCTACGTTAGCATTTCTGTAAGTGTGTACTGTGTTTATTGACTCTGGTGATTCTCATGCCAGAAGACAGTTCCCGTTTTGTGGTCGTTTTATAATGGTGTCATCGTTTTATAATGGTGTGATCGTTAATAACTGGCTTACCAGAGATCATGATAACATTGTTTTAGCCCCCTTTAAATACGGCTCTGGCTTCTTACCGGCCCAGTTAGAAAAACTGCATTTATGCAAATTTCACTCTGGTAAAGTTAGCCCTTCTTCATCTTTAAGATTTCAGGGAACAAAAACTGTCAAATGCAGAAAGATACCTTGCATTCTCCTTCCTTGCATAAACACAGCCGCATACACTTTATAGACTTTTATTCAACATTAAGGTATTCAGAGAAGGTTTACAACATTAAGGTATTTAGGAAATGTGTACAACATTTAGGGAGGATGTACCTTTAATGCAGTGGACTTGTAATTGTGGAGTGCAAATGTCATTATTTATTTTCGTTTTGCTTGGCTGTAATTTTAGCCTCATTTTGATGTTCTTTGTAGGTGTTTGTTGTTTTATCATGGCCTGGGTATAACATCTTGGCTCCCTATTTAGTGTTTAACGCGGTAACTCTGTTGTCAGACATTAGGGATAATCATCTTCCAGTTTTTTGGCAATGGTTGTCCTTCAGTGATGCATTGTTCTGATCAGACAAGCAGAGATCCGACCGCGCTTTGCAAACTGGAGATGGGAGAGGGCTGGAAGTGATTTATAGGCCGACTGCTGGTTTGCAGGGGCCGTGGAGGTGGCGCGCAGGAGCCCTTTCGCCTGCTGGTTCAGCTCAATGCTCTACTGTTTCGGAGGGGCGGTTCTCTCCAGCGCCCTGTTGGCTGAGCCGCCAGTGGTTCCCCTCTCCAACAACAGCCAAGTACTGCTGGCATCCATTGTCTGGTGAGTCCCGCAACGTTTCTGACTTAGCGTTGGAGCGCTTCGAACTGCATTTGAACACATTCAGAAATGCATTGATGCACTCGAACACTAATAACAATTGTGTTTCAGTGTTTCGTTAAGTTTCAGGATTCTGCCGAAAGTTGTTTCTAGTGCTGTACAACTCCTCTAAAGATGCTGGAAGGAAGCAGGCGCGTTAGGGAAATCGAAATATGGGTCATTCCAATATTGCGTATAATGGCTTTTTATTTTAATTTTTTTCCCCCGTAATTACAAAAAATATTCCATAAAAAGGAATACTTTCAAAATAAATTTGTGTGATGCCTTATATAACTGAAAATTAAGACACTTTTTGATAAAGAAGTTTTTGGTTTGTTTTTAAAATGGGAATGCATTACCATTCCTAAACATTGCTGAACACCATGTACAGTAATATGTACGGTAGTGCCCTCTACTGGCAAATTAAATCACTACCCTTACCTACGGTTCTAATTTTTAAAAAGTTATTGGCAATATTGGTTTATATTTTTAATATTTTTCTGGAAATAACTTTAAAATGTTAGTATTTTTAAAGCAAACTCTTTCTGATTTTATAATTGGTATGAATTTAATTTGCTGTAACCTATATATTGGGATCCAAGCAGACAAGGAAAATTGTTCTGGAATGCCTAATGAATCACATTTTCCAATATACCCAACTCATAATACGTTGTCTAGCGAGTGAGAGCTTGGATCTCTTGATATTCATGGCGTCTTATCCAAAGTGTGATTTAGACGTGCGGAGAAACGTGGTCTGTTTCCCACAGAGCCATTTCACAAAGGCGAGCGAGACTGGAAACAAACAGAAGTCGATCATTGAATCGACAAAGGAACTTGCAGACAACATTACGTTCACAAAGGTTTGTCCTGAAGTCCGGACTTCAAAGGATGTATTTCAATATATACAAACTTTCTGTAAGAAAAGGGAATAAGACAAAAACTCTGGACTATGCTCAATGGTTTAGGAATTGGAGTATTGATCAATGGTCAAAGGTGCTTTGGAAAGAAAAGTCTAAATTTAACTTTACTGGATCAAATAAAAGACTTCTAAAAAGCTTTGCTTAAAACCAATAATTAAGCATAGAGGAGGCTCAGTTCAAGAACAATGGTGCATTATCCTTGTGTTGAAACATATTGACAACGGCCAGGTAAAAACTCATTTTCATTCACCAGGCTATCCTTGCCAGACTCATTGTTTCATTTCATTTTAAAGCAAGATATTGATCCTAAACACAGTGAGGGAGTATTTCAATGGTATTTGCAAAAGAAAGAGAACTATTCCTTGGAAATGTTTTCTAGGACTATTTGTGGAGGGAATCAAGAGCGACATATACTGAGTGGCCACAGAAGTAGACCGCATCAGACCACAAGTGTTCAGACCATGCATTTTGTAACCGGTTTTCAGTGGTGCTCGAAAGTTTGTGAACCCTTTAGACTTTTCTATATTTCTGCATAAGTATGATCTAAAACATCATCAGATTTTCAGACAAGTCCTAAAAGTAGATAAAGAGAACCCAAATAAACGAATGAGACCAAAGTATTACACTTGGTTCATTTATTTATTGAGGAAAATGATCCAGTATTACAGATCTGTGAGTGGCATCTAGTGGTCCTGTGATCAGAAACGGCTTGTTGGCGACGGAGACCGAGACCGTGTCACGGATGTCACCTTTTGTGTGGCAGTTGACGACCTGGCCAACTGCCACTCCTGTCAGCGAAGAAATAGAAGCTGGAAGAGACATTAATCACCATTCAGTTTATTACAAAGTTATTTAAAAGTCTTCCTGGTTGAATTCAAGTTGTAATACCTGTTTGAATACAATATTCTTTTTCACAAGGTTCTGTTTGAAACTAATTTATTTGAAACAGTTTTAGTTTCTTAGATAAAAGGCTTTTGGTTCCATTTTTCCAATATATACAGATAAAGCAGCAGCCTATGTATCCTGGAAATGCAGTGCTCTGTCAGTGAGGTATGCGCTTTGGGCTGTGCGCCGTGACGGGTGTTGCGTGAGAATTCCGGGGCGGTGGGCAGGTTGGAGGGGGGGGCTTCTTGCTGAGAATGCGTCGAGCTGTCTTAATTCGGCATCTCCTTATGTTTCTCAGGTATTTGGTGTTCTACTGCCCCTGGGACCTGGTGTACAGGTGTTCGGCCGTGCAGCCTGTCCGGTTGGTTTTGTCTGGCATGAAGGAGGTGACTCGTACCGGGAAAGTCCTGGGAGGGGTTGCACAGGCTCAGAGAAAGTACAAGAATGGGCTTCTGGTCATGATTGCTGTCGGCTGGGCCAAAGGTAACTGCCAAACTACCTGGCCCTTAAATTGCACCCCTTTGTGTTATGTCGTTGGTGTTTTCTCTGATATACGTCAATCGTTTCAATTCAGTCAATCCCAGACCATGATTTTATGGTATAATTCCCCCCCCTCAAAAAAAATTCCCCCCCTTAACATTGGAGCACAAATTGCAGTTGCCCCTGCAATATCTGTCTTATTCCTCAAATCTTTAGCTTTAGTTATGGGTCTCATTGGCAGCTGGATAGCTCCCCATCAAAACCCAGCCAGCTTCTGTCAGCAGCCTCACAATACCCACTGAACTGAAAACTGGAGAAATGCGCTGGTTTGTCAAGGAGCCAGGTCGCCACAGTGTGCAAAGTGTTACTGTCACAGCTATTTCAGAACAGTATTATTCAGCCCGGAAGACCTGGCGGCGAAGAAGCCGGGATTCTGTGCGTTGCTTTGACTTTGACATCATGTCTGCCTTTCTCCATGTCGAGGTGCGGGCGGAGGTCTGATCAGTAACTTTGAGCAGTTAGTTCGGGGGGTGTGGAAACCTGAGACCAATGAGCTTCTAAAGATGTCATAGTAGGTCATTTTGGTGTTCTTTTGCCATTAGGATTAGCTCATTAGGAAAAAGAATATTTGTTTTTTTTATTGAAATTTTATAATCCTTCCTTTGATTAATGTATAGACTGGAAAAACAATTCTCTGTTTGCAAATACTCGATTTTAAATCAGCGTAGTTCACCATAAACATTATTTGTACATTCTATATGGAGAAATGTATAGACTTACAATCAGTTGTTATTTATCACCCAGACTATTTCTTTGTACTTCAATATCTGAGGAGTTCATCTGCTGCACGTCTTAATTAAAACACAAGGTTGAAGATAATAACATTTTCATTCAGGATCTTAATTTCATTGGACAGACGTGTTAAACCATGTTGAATGTAAGAACAGATTTTGCTGGAGTAAAATTCAAACTGCACTTTTAAGTTAATCTTTACACTGCCACATAAAGTGGAAACAAAAAACACAATTTGCAATAAACTTGTAGTACAATTTACAAACTCTGTTTTTTTCTTTTTCTTTTTTTAAACCTCTGCTCAGTCCCACTAAGATAACCCTAATAGGAGCAGTCCTCTTCTCACTGCAGAAGAAGGAACTCCTCCCAATCCAGGAGCACCACCTGATGTTCCTCTACACCGTCTTCCTGGTCGTCACCAAGGTTGGCCCTATGCGCTGCAATATCACCCTGCCAGACTGGTGGTCCCTCGACAGCCATCTATCTGTCCTTCAGCTTTAGCTGCAGTTGCAGCGTTTAAATTGAAAACATGTATAGGACAGGCATAGTCCAAAGTAAATCTATTATTAGGAAAAATTCAACTCAGTACTTCAGCTGGGAATTGTGTTTCGCTGCAGAAATGATGGATTTAAATCACAAAAAAAGAAGTAGCTCTTACAGAGGATCTATTTGGTAAGGGTGTAGAGGCGTAGGACATAAGCCAGGTTTTCACGCCTCATCTGGAGACTACTAAATGAGATGCACCCCTTGGCTTTAGGGGATGACCGGGGCAGGGTCATATACATTTTCAATATGAACCCAATATGTATAATATATAATGGGAGTCTGTCTCTTTTCCGGGCAGGTGAGGATGATGCTGGCTGGTTCCTCTTCCTCTCCGTTTGCCCCAGTGGAGACGGTAATGTACCGCTGGCTCTTCACCACACAGTTAACAGATTTGGCCTCGGAGAGTAAGATTCCTGCCAGGAGACCCTTAGATAGCTGTGCTGATGTAGTGAAAGGTATCAAAGAGGCTTCTGGGAGTGTGAACGGTTCAGCGGCCAACAATGCCAAAGGGAATGTTCCAGAAACAGAGGGAAAGGGTTTGCCGAAGCCAGCTGCGACGGGGGAGGGCAGCAAGAAGACTGACTAATTACCTCACACCCCTTTCCGTGTTCTCTCTTCTCTTCCATGTAAGTTTTCACAGTTCACAGATTTAATATATGATTGATATATTTTCATATTTACTAATGAAATGCGGTTGATTATCGTAAAAAAAAAAAGATTTGAGTTTTTACTCAATTTCGTTTTGATTACTGTAGAATGCTTTGCCAAGTTGACTGGTGAATGTCTTTAAGCACCTTCTGTGTTTGTTCTTTACATTTTTTACTTTAAATGCACAAAATTTAGAATTTTATTGTTGGTATTTTAATTATTTATATATGATTAATTAACGTATGGGTCTTAAATGAAGAATTTCTCATTTAATCTACTGTAATGGTATACTTCTTATGATTTCTAAAAAGACTTGACAAAAACTTGTGTATCTCACCGGCACTTAATTGTCATTTTTCACTGTTTATTTTATGAATTTTTATTATTCACTGTAATTATTGTGAAATAATATTGCCTGTGGATATTAAATACTACCCAACAAAAGTTTGTTTAGACTGAGTTATTTTAATCCTATACAAAATGACTACTAGACCAACTACTGGTTATATTGTGCATATAAATCGCCTATGAAAATTTCAGTGGTCTTTGTTGAACGGGGAGTGTTAATTGATTATTGAATCCACAACCCCACTGTGTCTGCCGTTCATCAAAGATGTGTACTTTGATTCACCTTTAACCCTTCCTCCCACCTGGCGTCACCTGTCATGTAACTCCAGCCAAAAGCTGTGCGTAGGAAATGACCTAATTGTTCAGAGCATGATCTGCTTCACGAGGTATCAAGCACTGGAAAATGACAGGGTAGTCTTACAGAAGGTAGCAATATGTTTAGCAGTATATAACTGGAACCAGAACAAGTTTGAATGAAAAGGGTCTAGGTGGCAATGGCCATCAAGATAATTTTTTTATTTGCCTTTCTGCAAATTGCAGATATGCCGATTCACACACTGTCTGAAGTGTTTTACTAGATCGTGTTTGTGCAGTCTGTAATAATGGATCACTGTGTTAACCACCATAACATAATGGCATAGCCAGACTGGATCTTTGGAATCTCTCAGCAGAAGTGCTAACGCTCAGAAATTACCATTTGGAATGTGGTCTTTGCATGCGGACCTCGGACTCCCTATAAACGCTAAGAAAGTGTTTTTATATTTGAAAAAGAACTTCAGAATCAGTAAACTTTTTTTTTTTTTTTGCCTGCTTGTATTGAGGAGAATAAGCTCCAGTTAATTCCATACTGTTGCTAGGTTCTGCCATTGCTTGATACTCTTGATCTGCATATATTGAGAGGGCTTCTGCGCCTACTTTCAGACGTCTGATGTCACCATCCTCCTGGCCAATAGGGTGATGCCAAGAAGACTCGGGGGCTTTCCGGGAATCCTATGTTAGCTCAATGAGAGTTTGTTTTATTATGTGCCAGTTCACCACATAATGAGGTCTTGTGTAATTTGTTGCTCCTTGTCTCTCTCAAGGCTTCAGCGTCTGGCTGTGGGGCTTTCTGGCTCGATAACCGCGAGATATGGAACGATGACCGCTCAGGGTCAAGGCTAGCTGGCTGACCACACAGCTCCCTGGTAGAGACATCTGCAATGCCCCTTGTTTAAGGATCTGATGGTATAGGCACAGCATCATAAACTGAAATAAAGAGTGATTTTTGGTTTTCTATGCCACTTCGCTCAATCTCGGATGCACAGAGAGATTAGCTCCTCTGGTTCTTTATGCCTTTAGAATGACTTGTTGCTTTCTTCTCTGTTTTTCCCCCCCGCTCTACACTGTTCTTCACATCAGCATTTATTTGGTTTCATCCCACAAGTCAAGGCCTTCCTGAGGTCACAGTGCTCTCTGCAACACTTCAGAGGTTTCAGAAGTTTATCTCCTCCCTCCAAACTCTGGGTTTGTTCTAATTCAGAGGTCACCTCTCTTGACCAACACTGAAAACACATTTCTTTGAGTCACGGCCTTTCCTTGCCTCTGAACCGATCCAGGTCAGGTTCGACCAGCCCACTTGTGAGTTGTGGAGCATAACTTGCCACTCTCATTATTAAAAAAAAAAAAAAAAGATGATGATATGATAAATTAGAAGCCACAGCGGGGAGTAGCAAAAACTTGTGGGACTCTAAGCCAACATTCCTCTCAACCAAACGGTGATGTCACATAGAAAGCAACCGTGAGATAGACTACGCAGTGGAGAACAAGTTTTCATAGCATGTTGCAGGTGAAGAATAAACAATACCAAAAGACAAAAATTTGATAACAACATAAATAAAATGGTCAATGAGGTAAATAGCTCCTCAGGTTTTATATCATACGTTAAAAGCTATTTTACAAGAACGTCTTTTGAGTGTGTAAAATTGGAGCAGTATTGTCTTGGAATATAGGAATGTCACAAGCTGGTTGAGGAATGCAGGGTTTTCTTTAACTTGCAGGTTTTTTTTTCCCTCCCGGGCTTCCATGATTAGCCCCAGTCAGGTGGCAGGAAACTGGGGCTTTAAAATGGAAGTACGGTGAGAGGCACTTAGCAAAGTAAGATAGCTTGAATCAGTGTGTGGGGCTGGCAGTTGACGCTGGTTTATGGGTTGTATCTTTTTTGGGGGAGTTTTTCGTTCATTTATTATGGGGAGAGTTCATTTAGTTTAGTTTATTTTTGTTGAGGTTAGGTTACGGAGCGCCAGGCAGACGTGTTCTGTGCCTGTGCTTTGTTTCATGTTTTATGTTCCATGTGGAGTAAAGCAAGCAGGATATGGCGTCTCCTAGTTCCACTGTGGCGGAAGGAACCTGCCGGATCTCGCTTACAAGGTGAGGACAAGGAATGGCAGCCGCACTGACAATGGGGTTCTGTTGCTCTGTAAAGGGCGGTTACCCGGCCATATACCATGTGAGTGGGCTGTGCATTGCCTGGCTGTGGGTTGAGTGCCTTGTATCTTTTGTCTTCCCACTGTTCTATCACAATATATACACCCATAGGAAAAACTGTATGGGTTGTCAAAAATCCCTTAAACATGCCCAATTAAGTTAAATAAAAACGACCTGTGCTTTGTTTTTTAAGGCGTTCTGTATGTAAATTAAATGTGAGCATAACATTTTTTCTAAAAAAGACACTTTATTCTGAAGCAACTCGTACAGCTTACAGTTTTTTATATCTAGCCATGATATTGACATAAAATATCTATTTACTTAAGCAGTTCAGGTTAAGTGTCTTTCTTAAGGGTACAACAGCAGTAGCATGATTATACACCATCAGCATTCATATGAATGAATTGCAAGTATTGCTAAATCAATTCATTCCATATAACTTCAATAATATTAAGGACTGGGCTTTCAGGATTTATTTTGCAAGTAAGTCTTGATTATTCACACAGTGTGTTTTGGATCAATATCTTGTTGTAAGAGGAGGTTTGGACCAATAAATCTCGAATCCCTTGGGGTAGCGTGGTGAATTAAAATGAGTTTGTACCCTGTGACAGTCAATATACCATCTATATTCAACTTTTCCAATGGAGAATATGCACCCCGTTATTTGAATTAAACCTTCTCCATATTACTTTTTTTCCCTCTTCCTGCTAGGCTCATTGCTTCGCATACTGCCTCTTAATACTCAATTAAGTCACCAATTTTGTCACAGGTGAACAAACTGTGCATCGGGAAAGAGGAACAGCGGTCACAAGCCAAAGCTCATCGACGGGTGGACAGGCACTCAACAGGATAGTTGAGAACCTCCCTAATCCAGTCTTATAATGAGCAGAAAACCTGGGGTTCTGAGCAGTGGAAGACTGTAATATGGTCTAATGATTCAATTGTTAACTACATCTGGACCGATTTATGTTTGGAGAAAGTTAAAGGAAACCTTCAACCCCGCACTGTTTGTTCCAAACTGTTAAATGTGGTGGTGAATCTGTTGTGCTATGGGCAGCCATCTTGGGGTAATCATTGGGCCTGATAAATATGAATATATTGCCTGCTTTTTACTTTATTTTGAAATGTATATATTGTGGTTATTTCATATATATTTTTTCACTGCTCCTCCCCCTCATTTAAATCTCTTCACCTAAAGTTGGTCGACACACCACTGCAGCAGTCAGTCAGTCTTTACAGGACACGCCTGCTGGTGATAATGTCCACTGAGGATAGACACAGAATCCCAGGATGTAAAGTCAGACAAGACAGCCGACAACTGAAACCCCCTCAAAGTATACATACTGGTGCTGACCACTGGAGGGCGTGGAGTCTCTCTCCTCCGTGTCAAGCCTCTCAAGTCCTCAGACAGAGCACGTAGCTTTAGGGTGGATGGCGAGGACCCCTTTTTCTGCTGCGCAAATGGTAGATGCCTGCAGACACAGTGTGGCACATTGCTAACAAAGGGAGTATCCATAAAAGATGTGAGTCAAAAAGGAACTCTGCAGGACTCATTGAGTGGCCTGTTTTTCTGTGGTTCCAGCAGCAGTGTGCGCACATCTTATCAGTCGTATCGTCGTGTATAATAACAATGCAACGTTTTATTTTTCTATCATATTGTGACGCATGTGATGAATTTGCAGTGTGCAGCGATTGCTCTTGACTGCGGACTGCCTCCTCATGGTAACGAACGGAGCATATTCTCATCAAATTCCGACTGACAATGAATTCCAAAAGGCTTATGAAAAGAAACATATTTAAGGCTATAGTGCAGACAGCGGCAAAGAGCAACCTTCCCACAGCAGACAAAAAGTCTGTGTACAAAAAGTCTCCTCTGCTTATCAAAGTATGCTGCAGCAAGGGGAAGCGTGTCCCTTAAAGCACTGAGCATTGAGTGGCAAAGAGAACACTCAGTAAACAGAGTTCTTACTTATCTTTCACTGAGGGGAAGGCCTGGCGTATTGCAGCCCTGAAATAGGGGTTGCCTACATTAAATAACCCTGCATTGAGACAGCTGCAGGTCTGAAGTCAGCAAAGCACACACTATCCAGCACTCCCAGTTCAATATTCTCCTCTGGCTGTTGATCTACCATCTAACCCAATTCAGACCGGTCCAAAATGCATTTACGTGCCCACAGTGTCAATGTTGGCGAACTGCCAGTATAGTGGGATCTGTGCGAGCCACTCTGCGCTACGGGCCAAAACGGCTGTACACGTTGGGAGAGTCACGGGGGTAATCCCACCAACACGGCTGGGCAGCAGTGATGCACACAGCTCCCTTTACAAAGGCCTGTCCCGTCGCTGAATGCCAAAGCAGCCCACTGTCTGAAGCCATTCAAGATCTGACATGCAAGGGGGAACGAACAGCTGCAAGGAGAATGCCAAAAATGGAGCTCGCTGTGTGGGTAAGGACAAAAAACCAAAATAACGAAAACAAAGACGCACAAAGGAAGGGAAAAAAGGCACAAACTGAAACCTTGAAGTTTGGCTGCTGATCAGGCACACAGAGGTCACAATGCTTGGCCTAGCTTCACATTTTTGATTGTTTTAGAATTTTACTCAGGAATTATTCTGTTGTCTTTCTCTTCCTTGGCGAATCAAGATAAGTAGGTTATTGTCTAGAGATTTATTGGTTTTAAGTCAGTTGTATGACAGATATCAATAGCTCACTTCTTTGGTGATATGCAAATTAAAGTAAAACGAGGTTTAGGATTTCGATACAATGATATGTCTGTATACACCAAGTACCACAACCTGAAACCATGGATATTTAACATAGAAATGATGTGTCAAACTAAAAGTCCTGCGTAACTAAAAAATTCAGTTTGAATCACGAAGACTGAAAACCGAGGGAGGACCTCAACAGAGACCAGATGTATGTCCATGACCCCATTGATCTGAACACAGCTCTGCTGAGACTCGCGAGGTAAACCGCCTGGCCGCTTCTCAGAAACAACACGTGGCCACTGTCGCTCCCAGGCGGGGCCTGGGGGGACCCACATCTCTGTGTCCGCCATGGATACTCCCGCTCATTTGGGTATGCAAAACAGGGGACTGGGATGCCATCCGTTTGACAAAAGAAAAGGGGCGCGTCTCCCACATTTTCAGGCGAGCTGGAGCTATCGTTAGTATTCTGGTCGGAGGCTCTTTCAGAGTGGAGACATCTGAGCACAACAGCCGCGGCAGATAAAAAAGAAGCCATTAATCCCAGGAAGATTACCAGTACTGATACTTTATCCCAGAGTAATACAGCAACACAACCCGGCTCATTCCATTTACAATACCTTCAGATGAAAAGAAAGTACTCGCCTTTCAGCAAGTGTGAGACTAGATAGACAGGTTTCCCGAAATTGGGTTGTTATTTGCGTTTATTTCAATGGATTGCTGTTTTCTCGTTTTGTCGGTGGATTTACCTATTGAAGCATTTTGTTGTATACATCATTTTTGATTGTAAAAATCAACGTGGATCCCCCAATGTACCATGAACTGCACGTTTAATATGTCTTACATGTATGAGGTGCACTCTATTATTCTGGACAAAATGCAGCCTTCCAGGTCCTAAAAATAGCCACAAAAATGTCTTTATTTCAGCCCGCTGTGTGGCACGTTCCTGAAATCTCAGAGAGAGAGAGAGAGAGAGGGGGGGGGGGGGAGGGGGAGAGAGAGAGTGAGAAAAAGTAAATGCGTGGAGCTCACTTGTCATAGAGAAATTTGAATCTTTCAGACTGGGC
>JAOYSI010073387.1:2553-19991 GCA_025775065.1 Hiodon alosoides
TCGCTCTGTTAACTTTAATGGTGAGTTGTACAACTGCTCAACTGCATTCACTCTGTTAACTTTAATGGTGAGTTGTATAACTGCTCAACTACATTCGCTCTGTTAACTTTAATGGTGAGTTGTACAACTGCTCAACTGCATTCACTCTGTTAGCCTTAATGGTGAGTCATACAACTGCACAACTACATTAGCTTCGTTAACTTCAATGGTGAGTACAACGGCTACACTACATTGGCCAGCGCAGGGGCAAGGTTGAGAGAGAGAACTCCTGACCAGACCAGAGGTTACTATCAAAAATCATCTTTAATTAATCAATAATTCTATATTGAGAGCGCTTCGCAGAATAGATACAAAGTAATTAAGCGTAAGTGCAGAGCAAATGCCAGTCGGGTAAAGAGGCTCAAAAAAGCACAACAGATGAGCAGACAAATCTCGCTTGATAGACAGAAAAATGATTTAAATACGCAGCTTCGTCAGGAAATGGGGTCAGGGATGCTACCTAGGGTGCCTGGGAGTCCATTGGTTAAGGTAATTAATTTGTAACAAGTGGCAGGTTAGTAGCAGGTTAATATCCTGAGACGGAAAATGCTGTTTTGCACCTTTGGAAGGCACTTAACCTTAACCCTCAGCCGTAGAAATGGATCGGGAGTAGAAATGTGACGCAAGTCACTCTAGATCAGACTATATGCTCAACAAATAAGTAATAATAATGATATGGATGCTATGTGGCAGCACTCAGGGAGGATGGCCAATAGTAACACAGCTTATTAATAAATTGCATGTGGAGCTGTGAAAACATTCTGGAGGAAGGACGGTGTCTCACGTTCGTCTTACAAAACAAACCACAAGTCCCAGTGTGACGCAAGGTAGATGTGGGAGGAAGTGCATTCATTATTCAGGATCACAATCATTGAATAATGAAAACCTCCTTATGCCTTCGGTGTCCTCAGGGTCTGTGTCCGTGGAGATTCCAACCCTGCAATAGACAGCTGATTTATGGTATCATGTGGCAAGATGTGGAAAGGTTTTCCTGATTAAAAGGTAGTTTTGAACAAAATATTGTTCATTTAAGGGCTTTCAAGCAGAAGGGTTTAAGTGATTTCTTATGAGGGAAAACTGCTTTACGTTTTCCTCCCTACACAGAGCTTCTGTAAGGTATGTAGATTACCTGTAAGTGTTTGATGGGACCCGTCAGGTACATACAGTACCTGTAAATGTTTGATTGGCCCAATCAGGTACGTAGATTACCTGTAAGTGTTTGATGGGACCTGTCAGGTACATACAGTACCTGTAAATGTTTGATTGGCCCAATCAGGTACGTAGATTACCTGTAAGTGTTTGATGGGACCTGTCAACTAAGTAGAGTACCTGTACTTAAACAAGTCACTACACACATTAAAATGATTGTTGCTTACTCTTGTGTAGTATTCATAGACAGATATGATGATATGAAGTCAATTGAACTTTTGTGTCTTATTTGTAATAAACATGTTACAGTGGATTTTTATATTTCCCTACTGACCTGCTGTGTGTAATATAAAATTAACTGAGCTAAAATGACATTAACTTCTACAAAATGAAATAACTTGGTAATGAAATATCTTCCTGGCTTATTAACTACATGCAAGAGAAATATTCCAGTTCGCCCTAAAGCCTTACAAAAACTGACAGAATTAAATCACTTATTTAAATTAAATTAATGTCCTGTCATAGTTTTAACATATTACATTATTTGAAGTCGTACTCCAGCAGCACCCCAGAACTACAAACACCAGCGTTACCACCTGCCCCGTTTAAAAAAATTCCTAAAAAATGTGACGTTCCCAATTAAGGAGGGTAGATGAACACAAAGAATAGAGAGAACTCATCACTGAGGATGTGTTCAATTGTTTTAAAACCTGCCTTTATTCAGTCTTTGCTGCCGGGCAAAACACCAGCGAGTGGTTTGGAAGACGGCCAAATCATTCCAAACCACTAAAGATAGTGTGACTAATGCAGGAAAAGATTTGTTTCCTATTACTGTTCATTGAAGGTGCAAAAAAACAAAACAAGCCGCAGCTTTGCAAACACTGCTATATTAGGTCTACCTAGCAATTATCTATTGCCGTTAATTAAATTAGAGCGCGTCTTATGAGATTGAATTGGCCGTGCCGGACCCAGTTGCCTGTAGACACAAACTGTGGGAGAGAATAGCAATCCCCCTGTCATTTTCTCATTGCTCACACAGTGAACCCAGTCCTGTTCTCCCGGGTCTCTACACTAGGGCCTCAAAGCCTCTATCAACTCACTAGGTCAGGAGGTGATAAAAATCGTTCTGTGATTTTTGCCCTCTTCTGCTCTAACTTCCCTAGGTTAATGCAGATAAGATCCTGGCGTGGCCTATAGATCACTCCAGAGTGATTTGAGGGCTCAGCATTGGTGGGGAAGAGGGGCTGGTACTTGAGCCCGTACCACCATAGGAAGCTTTGCTCAAGGCCAGGGGAGGGCCGTCGTTCTGCTGTGACTTCTGGCCGTCTTCAAGAGCCCAGCTCGGTCCGAGGTGGAGGGGTGGGTTAGGCAGAGCAGCGCTGGAGGGCGGAGTTGTGCCATCCTTGGCAGGGCAGGGAGAAGATGCACTGCACTCCCCTGCAGCCGTCCGCGGATGTGCAGCACAGCGGCACTCAAAGCACATCCCTTTTAATCCACTCCCCAGGGCCAGCTCTCTACAGCCACAGCCACCACAAAACACTTCCCTTTTCAGCTGCCTTTGTGCCTTTCATTGTACAGGAAGTCATTTTCTCCACTGTTGCGTTTGCAGCTAAGAAGCTTTCTATGAAAAGCTTGCCCACTTAGTTGAGTTCCCTGTGCCAGTGTCTCTGCGTGGGGAACGCCTCAGGGGACTCACCGAACACGTAATACACATTATATCTGCAGATCTGGAAGTCTTCCTCTTCAGGCAGACATTAAACACGGGCTTTAATGCACAGCCAGGCAGAACATGCTGCTCCCCTGAATTGTGTTAAAATGAAAGGTAAAAATGTATCTTATCTATCGGTCATGGGTGAAACATCCCAGACAAAGGCTCTTTGCTTAGCTTGCCTTTCCGGTCCAAGGCAAATGCAGTGGCATGGTCTCTGAATTAGTGTAAATTTTGGTGTGAGTCACCAAGGTAGACGACTCAGTGTGCACAGGTGAATCATTGTACCCTCCTTCCAGCCACACACATTAACTAACAGTTGTGCTGGCATTGCTAACAGCCATGCTGTGTGTATGAACAGGCAGTGCAGGAACCGCGGTCCTGTTTAATGAGAACGGTGACGCACCGGGACGCTACGACATTTTCCAGTACCAGATGTCCAACACCTCCAGTCCAGGTTACAAGGTCATCGGCCAATGGACAAACCACCTGCGACTAAATGTAATATTCCCTTTCACTTTCTCTAGACAGCGTTTTTCCAAATGCCTCAAACGTTTTCTGTTTGCCTCTCATGCTGTATCACACATTTGCTCATGTACAGCTCATTAGAATCATGAAGAGGCTTTTCAAACATTAATTGGTCAAATGTTTTCTCAGTTCAAAGGCTCAGAGTACAGAATACTCAGAAAACTGTAGTGTGTTCCATTCTGCTTCAGTAATTTCTACATTGCTTTATTAGTATGCACATTGCAACACAATATACACCAAAACCATTAGTGAATACCTTTCAGAAGTAATATCTCTGGCCCCCTTTCGCTGTCCAAGGTGGAGGAGATGCAGTGGTCGGGTGGGCACCGGCAAATCCCGGACTCCGTCTGCAGCTTCCCCTGTAACCCTGGCGAGAGAAAGAAGATGGTGAAGGGCGTGCCGTGCTGCTGGCACTGCGAGCTGTGCGACGGGTATCAGTACCAGCTAGACCAGTTCAACTGCGAGACCTGCCCCTTTGACATGCGGCCCACGGAGAACCGCACGGCTTGCCGGCCCACACCCATCATCAAGCTGGAGTGGCACTCCCCCTGGGCCATAATCCCCCTCTTCCTGGCCATCCTGGGCATCCTGGCCACCTCCTCGGTGGTGGTGACCTTCATCCGCTTCAACGACACGCCCATTGTGCGTGCCTCGGGCCGGGAGCTCAGCTACGTGCTGTTGACGGGCATCTTCCTCATTTACCTCATCACGTTCCTGATGATCGCGGAGCCGGGCGCCGTGGTGTGCGCCTTCCGCCGGCTGCTGCTGGGCCTGGGCATGTGCATCAGCTACGCCGCCATGCTCACCAAGACCAACCGCATCTACCGCATCTTCGAGCAGGGCAAGAAGTCCGTCACGCCGCCCAAGTTCATCAGCCCCACCTCGCAGCTCGTCATCACCTTCATCCTCATTTCAGTGCAGGTGAGTCCGCCTGCAGGGAGGAGACTGAATTGTTCCCTTATGGCAGGAAGCTGTCGTCTGTTCGGTATCATGCTGAACCACTGAACCACTGATGCAAGATTTCTCATTTCCTTTCTCAATACAAATGACATATTTGAACTACAGCTCCGACACCATAACCATTATTCATCTGCCGTTTCAGTTGATTATTATTATTATCATTATAACAAGCAACGAAGTAGCAGGGCAGTTAATTCCCGAGAGCAACGCTCTTCTTGAAAGAGTGTCTTGCGCTGGGACGTTTTTAGTAACGGCGAATCGGAGCCACTATGCAAACGGAAGGGTGGGAGGGAAGTGCAGATGAAGAGAGATGAGTCTGACAGAGGGGCGTTTGAGATCCCTCCCCGGCACACGCTGGCAGAGCCCGGATCCGTCGCGGAGCCCGGATAAGCACCCTACTGATGACAGCTCTGACAGCAGCATCTGTCCACTCAGCAGCGTTCCCTTTCCTCTCCATTAGGGTCCTCCCACCCCTCGGAAACTTTCTGCCGAAGTTTCGGCACTAAATAATTAACGCAAGTGCCGTCTTATTTAAGTGATGTCTTATTTCTGTAGAGCTTGTGAGTCGGAGTGCGTCATGTTCACATGCGGGCGAAAAGCGAAAGCAAAAGCGCCATAGGTGTGTGGAGTCGCCCAGAGCTGTCGTCGTCCTGCTGCCACTGGGATGAAATGAAGTGGATTTCTCACTGAAAAAAGTTTTAGAATAGAAGTTTTAGAAAAGAATAACTGAATTCAGTGGATTGTGTCTGATGCTGCGGTGAACACTGTGTGTGTGTGTGTGTGCGCACGCAGGTGTTAGGGGTATTTGTCTGGTTCGGCGTGGTACCCCCTCACACCATCATCGACTACGAGGAGCTGCGGCCCCCCAACCCGGAGCTGGCCCGGGGCATCCTGAAGTGCGACATGTCGGACCTGTCCCTCATCTCCTGTCTGAGCTACAGCATCGTGCTGATGGTGACGTGCACCGTGTACGCCGTCAAGAGCCGCGGCGTGCCCGAGACCTTCAACGAAGCCAAGCCCATCGGCTTCACCATGTACACCACCTGCATCGTCTGGCTGGCTTTCGTGCCCATCTTCTTCGGCACGGCGCAGTCCACGGAGAAGGTAAGACGGCGAGACGGCAACACCCTGCTCTGAATCAAATGAAGCGAATTTGCGTTGAGCTGAGTTTGGCGGTTTTCATTCAAATCTTCCGTTTATCCTCTTTCTATCTAGTGCTGTTTGTTGTCAGTCACTTTTCCTTTCAAATTGGCCATTCACCAATGGATCGAGGTCCTAATACTTGCGGCATTGACAGCCTCTGCAGTTGCCATGCTTGACATTTGTTAAGAACGGTCAAGTTTCTTAGGTTTAGAACTGACTCCATAGTCTTTTGCAAAAACATTAAATATTCTCCATCCACCTATTTCACAATCCTGTGCAATCTGGAAGGGATTATAAAAAGGTGAACTCTGTAAAATATTTTTAAAGTGTGATAATGCAAAGCTAGCTGTCGTGTGGCCTTCCCCTGCAACGGGGACGCATGATAGGCTGATGAACGGCTCCAGTTCACATGCGAAATCTCCCGCTTCACGCTACAATTCTGGACACAGAAATCGGCTTCCGGGGCACGTAGATTTAAGCAGCACAACTATCTGACCACCTATATTTAAAGTGCCTTCGTTGTACATCTGGCTTTGCGATCGTGATTTGCGTTCTCTGACCAAAATGAAACTCGCATTTCAACAGAACTGCAGGGAGAGAGAAGTGTTTCACTAGTAATTCAAATGCATGCGTTGGGAGAGAGTGGAAATGGTAGTGAGGGAGAACCTGTTCGGCACTTGATAAGGGGAAGTTACGCGACAGGAATGTTTTTTTCTCCCCTTTGGAGGCGTTCTTTGACGTGGCGAGGGATAAATCGGGAGCAGGGTTCTATTTTTTTTTATCTGGCAGAGGCACGGCGTGACACGGTGACAAAAGACACGGGTGCAAGCAGCCCGGTTTGTGGGTTTCGACTGTGGGCGGAAGCAGATAGGGGGTGGGCGGCAGATTGAGAACAATGTCTCAAGCCACTTTAATAAGCCTAAGCTGCGGCTGCTGCAGGGAATCAGAGAGCAGGCCTCGGCGTGTTAGCGAACGCGAGAGCGAAAAACCGGGCGCTTGGTGCCTGGGTGCCTCCACAATCCAGACAGCACCGCTCTCTCTCAAAACTCGCCAATTTTACGCGGCTTTTCTGTTCAAAAGCATTCCCTGTTCCTTTTTTTTCTTTTTTTTTACATTCCCAGAACAGCACAAGTTTATGTTCACATTCAACGCATTAATTTAATAAATGTATGTTGAATACCGGAATACAGGATTAACATCAGAGATGTGTAATGAATACTGCACACAAATGCCTGCCTGGTTCCCTGGGGTGAAAGTGTGATTGAATTATGAAACCAAAATCAACACTTTCTGAAAAGAGGTAGCAGATCGTCCTTTCGCTGTAATTTAATCAGCCGGTTTCATATTCTTCCCCAGTACTATTTAGAGTGGTACTTTCAGCCCTTCGCCCTTGGGGACCCCTGAGTACGCCAGTCTTTGACCTAATTAGCGACTTAGGCATGTATAGAGTGGGGTTTTTCAGTTCGACTGAGGCTATCCAAGGAGGTTATGTAATATAATTAATTGCACGTTTATTACAATAAAAATGTTTCGATATTTTTTTTAAACTGAGCTTTTAGTAAATAATAAATATGAATCTCTGTTGGAATCAGAGTTCCACTGAAAGATTATACAATAAAAAGAGTCAGTAGGATGAGCTCTAGGTGAACCTGCTGTTCTGTTGTTTTAGGACAGAGGCTGTAAAATCTACAACAGTGCTCCACAACTCGCACAAATTATTCAGTGGGACCACATAAATGACAACTGTCTATTACCGTAAAATATAAATTTAATAAACATTAAGAATTCCAAATAATTTCGGAGAGCTCATTAAACTGCAGAGCCATGAAATACACTCAAATCACAGCCGGAGTGCAAATGTGGAGGAATAAAAGTATTAATTAAAGGTAAATGACCGCTTTAAATTTAGCTTACTAATACCTCTAACTAACTCAGTGATCATCACACGCACGTGTTAATACCATATCCTGGCTCAAAGAAATGGACCCCAAAAGGTTCTGTCAGTATGGGTTAATATCAGATTTGCTCCTGACATCTTGGAAAATTTTAAGGTATACAATGTCATAGGGCCTTTTTTTAGTGTAGGCAGATTGCTTATTGCATATTAAAATGACAGATGAACTGGAATAGACTAACAAAATGTTATGCGTGGACAGATACATTGAAAAACATTTGTACTTTCGTAGCCTTTAGTGGCGCAGGTCTATTCAGCCCTGGCAATGTTTCTGACCAGTATGTCCTCTGACGAAGCAGAGAAAAGAAAACTTAAATATTTTCTTAACCAAATAAAAGCCTGCATTATGAACCGACCGCCTGAGAGTAGATTCGACCCAAGGCCCTGTGTTTTGAATCCTTTCTCGCTCCTTTCTCTCTTTTTCATAAAAGAATGAATGGAGAAAGAAATTCGGAAGTCAGAAGACTTGAGCAAATATCAATGGACAGCTAATGTAGTTGCTAAAACAGTCGTATTTAACGTCTCCTCACTATGTGAAATAGTAACCTACCGCTCAAGTCTGTTGTTATAGAAAGGGTTACAGCGTCTCAACAACGCTCCCAGGATACAGTAGAACAAAAAAACATGAGAAGTCGCATCATTAGTAAATTATGCAGAATATTAAATTAAATTACATTTAAATTTTGATTTTTATTTATTTTTCAACTGGTGCAAGACATTTAATAAAAATGTATATAATACAAGTTTCTTTAAAAAAAAATTGTTTTTAATTTTATTTATTTTTACTCATAAAAAAGTAATTG
This sequence comes from Hiodon alosoides, assembly GCA_025775065.1. Classification (NCBI taxonomy): domain Eukaryota; kingdom Metazoa; phylum Chordata; class Actinopteri; order Hiodontiformes; family Hiodontidae; genus Hiodon; species Hiodon alosoides. The sequence continues at coordinate 10,838 of JAOYSI010073387.1, forward strand.
TGTAAAGTGCAATGAGAAGTTTGTCAAAGTTTTGATTGGGTCCCAGTTTGGGTTGAATTAATTCACACTTTTAAAGCACGCAGAGATTTGTGCAAACAGATATTTCAGTTGTGCTTACTTGCCACTAGGATGATCACTGAATTCACACCTTTAAGGCGCGCAAAGATTTGTGCAGATATTTTAGTTGTGCTTACTTGCCACTCGGATGATCACTGAATTCACACCTTTAAGGCACGCAGAGATTTGTGCAAACAGATATTTTAGTTGTGCTTACTTGCCACTCAGATGATCACTGAATTCACACCTTTAAGGCACGCAGAGATTTGTGCAAAAAGATATTTTAGTTGTGCAAACTTGCTACTCAGATGATCGCTCAAAGATCGTTTCTCCTGATTTGTCTGTCTCTATCACATCCAGCTGCTAACCCCAAGGCTGTGGGCTCCATTAAGGCATTCATTCACTTCCCATAACTGCTTATCCAACCCAGATCGCGGTTTTCTGGAGCCTAACCCGGCAGACATAACGGTGCACCCAGGACGGGACGCTAGTCCATTGCAGGGCAGGAGACAGATGGATAGACAGACACACAGGGTCAGTCCACCTAACCTGCAAGTCTTGGGACAGGAGGAGGAAACCCATGTAAACTTTCAGAACTTTCAGACTCCATGCTAACAGTAGCTTGTACTGGATTCAAACCCATGAAGTGTTGTGAAGCACCAACTCTAACCGTCGAGCCACTGGCCACGTTTAATTTCCTTCATAAAATTCAGTATAAGCCTCCTTTGTGAAGAATAGATGCACAAAGAGGAAGTGGAAACAGTCAGTGACCATTGGCCACTAACAACCCAGTGTAGTTATCACTGCGCTGAATCTCTCCATTCGCTCGCCTTGGGACCTTACTCACCACAAAACAATTTAATTTAATAATATACAAGATGTGATCATAGCGGGTCAGGTCTTTATTCCCAGTGCTAGTTTGCTAGACAGTACAGATTTTGAAAGTGAACTCTCACAGGGTAGCTCCCCTGCAACAAGTCGCGTCTGTGGTCATGCCTGTGGCCTTGGATTTGGTAAAGTGTGCACTGTCTTACCGGCAGATTAACCTCAGTGCCTCCACCCTGCATAAGGCTCAGAGGAATCTTCTAACCTGAGCTGCATTAACCTCCTTTCAGGTCATCCATGTGTAACAAGATGCATATGCTTTTAAAACACAATGGCTCATTGAGAAATCGAATGAATAAAGAGCATCAGCGAGGGAGGAAGAAAGAAAAATGATTGACATTTACCTTCTGGGTAGATTTTTAAATGTGTACTTTAGTAATAACTCCTTTCATGTGGATTATTCCCTTAAAAAAGAAGCTATATATATATAAATACTTTTTTTAAAGGTAGCTTTCAAGAACTTAACAACAAAATGTGTAATTCAACCTCTTTAAGCGTGAATGGTGACGAGTCCCGTAAATAAACTTTAATCTACATTAAATCCTTAAGTGCAATGGTTGTGAAACGTCCACCGAGTGTGTACTCATAGCAGGAAATGGTTAGGAGCAGTGTTCTGTTTAAAAGGCCAGTAGAGCTTCAGCTTCATTCATGCTACATCGTCGCAGCTAAAACAGCCATTTTGAGCTGCGCGGCAAAGAGCCAAAAACCCCAGAGCCACACAGCAGAGGTGACGCCACAGCCAGGCCACCGAAGGGTCTCGAGAAGGGGAGGCGTGCCGCGATATTCATCCTTTCCCAGTCAGACCACCGCTTCCACAGATGTGCGAGCTGCCGAACGGGTATGGTCACGGCTTGTTAATATAATAACAGCAATCTTGATAATGGCATGAGCAGAGCAGCAACTTAGAGAGTCAAGCAGAGAAACTAAGCCTCAACGCAGAAGCACAGACTAGCAAACAAAATAAGAAAGATTAGAGTGGATTGCATTTATGTAACTGTAGTGGGACATCATAATTTAATCACATTAATCATTTCACACAAATAGGCATGTAAAATGATCCTCGGAGCACTTGATCTGAACCTTGGGCAAAAGGGTAGAGTATTTTCATATGTTACGTACGAATAGACGGCACTTCACAGGGTTGTTACATTTCAATGTGGACCCCCTGTATAAGAATATCTTCATCAGTTTTGTTTGATACCTCGTTTTATAGAATCGTGATAATAAGTGGCAGTAGTGTTTACAAGTAAGCTGATACATTTTAAAAACTTCAAAAAGCTATAGATGTATATACTGTTAAGCATAATGTTTTATTTGGAAAGGAGACTGCATGAAGAAGACAGAAAGTTCACCAGGCCACTGTCTTTCTGATCTGAGCACATAGTACTTAGAAGCCTAACGTCACCTTTCACCAAGCGGTCGCCAGCCTTACTGCCTAGACCTTGACCGCTGCCTGCCTTTCCCCCGGGACAGATGTACATCCAGACGACCACACTGACCGTGTCCATGAGCCTGAGCGCTTCCGTGTCGCTGGGGATGCTCTACATGCCCAAGGTCTACGTCATCATCTTCCACCCGGAGCAGAACGTGCAGAAGCGCAAGAGGAGCTTCAAGGCCGTGGTACAGGCAGCCACCATGTCCACGCGCCTGTCCCAGAAGTCCAACGACAAGCAGAACGGCGAGACCAAAATGGAGCCAGACAGAAGCCAATAGGTAATTTTTTTTAACAAAATATCAAGTAGCCTTCTGTCCTTTTGATTCAAACAGCATTTCTTTCTCCACTTCCCACTGACCTTTGACATTTACATTTGACATTTAAGATTTTAGATCAATTCCCTATGGTAAAGTGCTGCAAGAAGCTACATAGACAAGCGCGGCTGAGGAGATTGCAAGTAAAAACTACCATATAAAAACCCAATTCTGCTTATTTTAACTGCATAGTGCTAGCTACGCAGTGATTGGTTAGCAGCTAACCCGTTTTAGAGCTATTAGAACCATCAGCACATAAACAATGAATCACATTTACTTGGTAGAATAAAAATGGGGCACATAGTGTTGAAAGAGGTACATGTCACCTGCCCTGGGAGAACATGTTTTAGTAAACCCCTCGCTAACCCAATCTCTGTACTCCTTAAGGGGACTGACTCTGTAACGGAAAAAAACGACAATTTCACACCAAGCGAACACGTGTATGTTTAAAATGTACATCCCTTAGCGAATGTTTTATGACTGAGCATCTGACACTGCTGTAATGAAATGGCCCCCTATCTTTTGGCTTTAGAATGGGGCTTAAGGCCGCCGCTGAGAGCTGGACTTTTGTGACCTCTGTCAGCAGTATCGTATCAGTCACACATTCTTTTCTCCCCCGTTGTCAAGGAGCATCTCCGTCCAATTCCTTTCAATTGTTATCCGTCCGCCCAAGCTTTCGGTCTCTCAATCGCTCTGCGTTTTTTTAAAAACATTTTTCTGTCTGTGTCCTCCCTACATCCGAGGGCCCCTCTCAGGGTTTATATCTGCCCCGTCCCTATCTCTGCGGCACACACGCTCTCCTCGTAACAGGCCACATTCCAAGCCGCTCAACTCATTAGTGCAGTCTTATTGGATCCTTGGAACAAAATATTGCTAAGCTAGCATAACATTTCTTCATAATAACTATTGATATGGATATACCCCCTGTGCAGGCATTAGGGTGTGCAAGCATGAGATTTTCAAATATGAATTCTAAAATATGGAGAAAAATATCTGGAGGTAAGGTTAAGAAATACTGATTCATCAATTCATTAATTCTGTTTATTTGAATTTCTGTATTCTTAATATATTTCATTATATAACAGCTATTCCATATTTTATATTATTTGGAATGATTGGGCTCTTAAAAAATATCCTTATCCTTAAAAGTTGAGTACTCATAAAATATACCTAATTAATCTAATCTATTCTCAATGAGTTATTGTGTCAGAAGAAAACCTCTACCTGGCAAACTTAAAAGCTATATTCCCCAAGGCAGTGTAATTAACACCGACAGTAAAATCAAGCTTTACATGTGCCCTAGACCCAAAGGATTTACAATACATGAACGTTCTCTGGCCTTTGGTACTTTACAATTTAGAAATAAACAAATAAATAAATAAATGCTAAATAAAAATGTAAAAAACAGTGGGTTCCAAGGCCAGTATCTCATCATCTTCTACCTTAAATATGGTTCAGGCTGCCCCTTTCCTACCGTAAACTTGTGATTGATTTGATTATTCACTTTGAAATGTCAGTGCAGTAAAAACCAACGGGGAGCATTTAACACTGAGCGGATATCATTCATTTGTATAATTCTAATTCATTTTCCTCAATCCTTAATTCTAGTGCGCATGAACATGTAGAATATTTTGTGTGCACATTAATTTTTCACTTGAATATGTCCTTATTAATGCTTAAAAAAAATGTATTAGTAGAGTAAGCAATAGGAGTAGCAATAGGTTCAAATACTTTGTCATATAAAAATATGATTAATAATATGGCATTATTGAGATTTCTGAGATCTGAATTTTTTATTGAGCTCTCTCTATTTCCTTTTAGGAAGAGGATATTGAAATTTTGTTATCTGAACGTAAATAAAATATGAACTTCAAAGACTTGAAACAATTGCTTTCTACCTACAATTTTGACCTGTATGTGCATAAGATGTGCTGGAATTTAAAACGAGGCCATATGTAAATGACAATAATGAGAAAAACCTTGCACAGCCAGCAAAATAATCACATTTCACATTCACCATATGTGTCAAAGTTAACAGTGTTTCAGAAAAGCCTGAAGTGAGAAAGTCTTTATCCCAACAGGGAGGTTATGGCTGCCCTTCAAGCACAGGCACAGTACTTCAGTCAACTAGTTTAATTAAAAAGCTGTTACAACATAACCGGATTACTCATTTCATAAAATTGTAATACAGAATTTACCAGCGGCTTTATGAATAAAATCTCCACAGTTGCATGAAGAATGTATTTGACAATTCCTGTTCAGTTATGCACCTCAATAATTTATCAATAATCACAATTTAGTGAATCTTTTAATGACAACGAAAATTCATCCAATCAAGCCAATCTCAACAATGGCAGTGAGCATTGTTTTTAATCCTTCACACTCTCCCGGTATTTTGTGCAGATTACTGTGAAAGTTTAGTTCAGCTTAACGTATGCAATACAGCACACAAGTGGTGGTTTCTCAGAGACTAAAAGGGAAGCGGAACTTCCGTTGACATTTTTTGTCAACATACACATCTTATGTTTGTGTAATTTAGTTTTTTAAGAGTGCACCTAATGTGTACCGTGTTGCGTAATCATGAATGTTTACAGGCTCAAATGGTAAATGCAGTGAAAAACTATGTAAAACATTTTGCAGGAGAAAAAAAGGACATTTCAAGGACCACAATGACACTGGAGAGAAACAGTATCAGAAGTGCAGAGGGAAACAAGTCTGCTCGTGAATGCAGATAAAAAAAGAGAAATGCCATGTCTGTTCTAAAGTTGGACACAGCCCATGTCTGTTCTAAAGTTGGACACAGCCCATGTCTGTTCTAAATTGGGACACATCCCATGTCTGTTCTAAAGTTGGACACAGCCCATGTCTGTTCTAAAGTTCGACACAGCCCATGTCTGTTCTAAAGTGTGACACATCCCATGTCTATTCTAAAGTTGGACACAGCCCATGTCTGTTCTAACGTTGGACACAGCCCATGTCTGTTCTAAAGTTGGACACAGCCCATGCATGTTCTAAAGTTGGACACAGCCCATGCATGTACTAAAGTTGGACACAGCCCATGTCTGTTCTAAAGTTGGACACAGCCCATGTCTGTTCTAAAGTGGGACACATCCCATGTCTGTTCTAAAGTTGGACACAGCCCATGTCTGTTCTAAAGTTGGACACAGCCCATGCATGTACTAAAGTTGGACACAGCCCATGCCTGTACTAAAGTTGGAAACAGCCCATGTCTGTTCTAAAGTTGGACACAGCCCATGCATGTTCTAAAGTTGGACACAGCCCATACATGTTGAAAGCTGTATGGAGAAAGATTAACAGCTGTTTGTGGCAAATACAATTTACACTCATTCCAATAGGAAAAAGGACATTGCAGTCAATGTCACTTTGGACAGAAAGAACCAGTGCATGGAAGAGGAGACTTATCCCTAACCAAACGCTAAGGACTTCACCAGTCTACACTAGCTGGAAGGACTTTGTTCAGCAAGTTAGATCTCTTGCACGCCTACTGGCAGTTCCAGTCAGGCGCAAAGAAATCTCTGACAATCGCCACTCGCCGGGGGGCTGTACAAGTATCATCTGCAAGGACTAGAACATGTCGCCTGTTTCCTGGATGACATCCTCATGACAGCGCTTAAAAATGAGGACCATCTGAATTTGGTGGATGAAGTGCTCACACCTCTTGAGCAGTATGGAGTACAAGTGTACCTCAAGTAGAATGTACAGACTGTGCAATAATAGTGACCTCCATGATATCATAATAAAAATACCAGCCTCAGTGAGGTTCCTTGATCAAGTGTAGATTTAACATTGAAGACCAAGGAACGTTCTAGGAATAAAGTTGGAATAAAGCCATAGAAAAGCATTAGGAGGAGAGTTCTAAACAGACAGAAGTCTCTGAATATCAGTTATTTAATTGTCACGAAGTAGACGGTGCATCTCACAACCCAGACCCTGCCCAGATCTGTCACTTTAAACTGAGTAGCATGGCCAGGAGGAAACTGGTAAGGGATACCCCTGTGACCCCACTGACAACTTTTAAGAACAGTTCAACGGCACAAAGCTAGCCCGAATGGCTCGGTGGGAAAAGGAAACTAAAAACTTAAAACAGGATCTGAAAGCTGACAACAAAGCCTCCAAACAACTTGGAAAAGACGTGGCAAACGGTTTTGTGGTCAGAAGAGAGAACTTTGGAACTATTGGGGCAAGATTTCATGCGTTGCTCTCTGCACAAACCTCAAAAAGCACATCTCCCAGCCCACACCATCCCTACTGTCAAGCATTGGTAGTGGCAGTATCCTGTTGCTGGGATGCTCCTCATCAGCTGAGACTGAGGAACTCGTTAGGACTGAGAGGAAAGGGAATGAAGCAGGGTCTATGCAAATCATGCAGAGGAAATATAGCTTCAGTCTGCTAAAAACCTGAAACTGCGACAAAAATATACCTATCAGTAGGACAATGACTCAAATGTACACTGGAGTGGCTTAAGAATGACAATATAAATGTCCCTGAGTGGCCCTATGGCATAAATTGAACGTTTCTGTCCATAAGCAAGCCCCTACCAGCCCGTGAAAGCTTGAGAAAATGTGTAAAGAAGCATGGGCTAACATTGTTCCAAGCTAATGTGCAAAGACTTCCAGTTGTAATTGCTGCTAAAGGCACTTCCCCTTAGCATTCACTCAGGTCAGTATACTTATGTGATTAAGAAAATTAAACAGTTCAGATAATTACTGGCATTCATCTTAACTTGAGAAGTCAGATTGGGCATCTCTGGTTTTTACAAAAAATATATATATATTTTTAATTTGCATATGTAATTTTTAATTAAACAAAACGAACATAGGACGGTCTAAAACTGCAAGACACTGTACATCAGTTTTATACAAACTGCATTGTTCAAGCCCTTGGTACCTCATGTCATCACTAAACGGTTCTGCCTACATGGGGTTATGTAGTAGTAGTAGTAGTAGTACTTTATTTATCCCCCATGGGGGTAAATTGCGATACTAAGGCAGAAATAACCAAAAATTACACAAAGAACATATAAAAAATAAATCATGCAACAAGTAATACATACGTACAGGACACAATTGTATGGTGGTGCAAACGAACAGTGCAAAAAAAAAAACAGTGCAAAAAAGCAGAGTGCAGAGCAGGTAAATGATTCCTGGCAAGTAGGGACCAGTGTTCTATTAATGTTGAGGCAGTGTGAATTCTTATTTTGTTTTTTAGATAGATTTGTGTATATATTTAGAAAATAATCTTTTGTTTTACATTTGTAGGTAATACTGGGAGAACCAATACTTATGGCAACAGTCCTTTCATGCCACAACTGGAGATCCGGGAAGAGGTTTCACACCAGGAGACGACAAAACTGTGAATTACAGAGAAAAGTTTCCATTTCTCCAAGAGCTCAGCTTCTGGAAAAAAAAAGAAGATTGGGCTCTGAATCAAATGAGTCCGAAATGATGGAATTTTATATTATGTAACACAGAAAAAAACTTTAAATGCCTCAAAATAGTCACATCATTTTATCTTGATTGGGAGGGTACAGCATAAATTATTTTCAGTATAGAGCACAAAGAATGACAAGAGGGGAAATGTTTTGCAGGTCTGTTTGATGTTCTCTTCTCGTTAGCTGGGTAGCTGTTGAACTTATTTGTTGACCATCTTCAACACGACTGTTCCTTAAACTGGAGGATGCAGACTTGTTCCCAAGAACAATGTAGCTTAGTGCTGGGATTTTCTTTTGTGTGCGTGGTCCACCAACATGGACCCGCTTGGATTGTGTGTTTATCTGTGTGTGTGTGTGTGCACATTTAAATGTGATGATGTAAGACAGCACTGCAAATTCCGCAAAAAAATAGCACATTTTAAAAAGCTTTTTATTTCATTTTGAAAAGCTAAAAGATAGTCAAAAAAAAAAAAAAACTAGAGGTTGATCCAATTTAATTAAAAGTGATTAGACACTCAATTTCAGTGATAAAAGAAATTTTTTTTCCAAAACTTTCTAAATACTTTTTTTCGTAATTCAGTGCTGAAATAATGGGGAAAAAGACATGTATGTATGTATATGTGTGTGTGTATATCTGTGTGTGTGTGTGTGTGTGTGTGTGTATATATATATACACACACACACATACATACAAACAGTAAACAAGGCAGCCACACCTCGCACTGAAGTTTTTTCCAATAATATCAAAACAACAGCAGATACTAATACAGGAACACGGGCCAAATAAATATATGTTTATTACCGATACTAATTGAATTATGGAAATGCAGCAAAACACAAGTTTGGCATTGTCACAAGTTTTACATAAAAAATATAAAAAATATAATAGTTTATATAAAAATATAAAAGTTTCACTTCCTTTAATTTAGAACTTCATATGATTTTACAAAAAAAACCCCAAACAAACATTTTTTAAAGGAGCATTTTTTTACAGTTTTTATTTTATATATA
>JAOYSI010073388.1:0-19989 GCA_025775065.1 Hiodon alosoides
CTCTCCTGGCTCCTTTACCAACTCCAGCACCTACTGAGGGATCACAGGTCGTTAAATACTGTTTGTCATTAGCCTGACCCTCAGCCGGTGCTGATGGGCGTGCCCGGACCTCTCCCGTGCGTGTATTCGAGACGGACGCGTGGCACAGTGGTGTAATGCAATGTTTTTATATCAGTTGAAGAAATAGGCTTGTTGAAAAAAATTGGCCAGCTGCAGGACGATTTCGATTAGTCTTGAAAAGTGTCATGGTCCTCTATCTCCAATTGCTTCCACTTACATTAGGTAATTAGTGATTGTTTTATTATTGATTCCTAATTAAGGTGGTTGTTTTTTTTTTCCTTTAACTTTTTCCCCCCAGAATCTACCCAGCTTTGTCTCATGGAAAGGCCTGTAACTCAAAATGAGTCTTTGGTCAGCATTGTTAATGGCTTTAATGTTTTTTATGCGTTTTTTTATGCGTTTTTTAACCCTCCAAAAAAACTGTTGTCTGTGTTAACTGTGCCATCTCGGACACCTTTCATCCCCATCTAGGACTGATAAGGCACTGGGTTCTGTGTCTACAAATTTCTTTCTCCTTGCAACTAGTGACAGCTAGCAAAGCTATTGCATTGACAGGGCCGTATTTTATAGTATTGATATATGTATTTTGTATAGTGAGAAAAGTAGTATTGCCCAAGTAGTACATCTGATGTGTAGTATACATTTATTTTTTCATGTAAGGTCTCAGTTTACTTCTTCACAGTTAGCTTCCCCTTCTCGGGAGCACCAGTCAAAAGTCGCCTTGTTCCTGGAGTTGGGAAAAAAGCACATTTGAGTCAAAAAGGCAGCGTTGGGCAACTCAATGTGTAGGCGAAGAGCAGTGCCTGGCTATTTCTGTTTTCAGAATTTAACAGAAATGGCATGGGGGGTTGGACCCATTTTCCTAGCGGGACCGTGATTCTATATGCTTTGTGTGTCCTGTGTGAGGCATGTGGCTGGAGATCAGGCACCAGTCAATCAGCTTTAAACACAAACAGGTCTAACCCATTTCCAGCACAGCCCGAGTGCTGCAGTGAGCACTGCCAGAAGTTTTCCAGATCTAAATAGTCTTATTCATGCTATACACCTTATAAAAATGGTGGGTTTTGTTTTGGGTAATTGATGTGTTTGGCTAAATTTCTCAGAATTCTCAGAAATGCTGCATTAAAAAAACTTGCAAACTTAAGTTCCATTTTTTGTTGTTGTTGTGTTGAATAGTGGATGTGTGATATGAGTTTGTTTTGTAACCGCTAACATAATTAGTTTGAACCTTTCCGGGCTTGAGGTCTTAAGTTTGATTGGTAGTAACATGTTCCTTTGTGGTGTTGTTGTAAATTCTTCCTCTCCCCAGACGCGAAAGCTGACCAAGGCCGAACGGCAGAGGTTCAGCGAGGAGGTTGAGATGCTCAAGGGCCTGCAGCACCCAAACATTGTGCGCTTCTACGACTCCTGGAAGTCCACCGTTAAGGGTCACAAATGCATTCTCCTGGTCACCGAATTAATGACCTCTGGGACTCTCAAAACGTCAGTCTTATTCCTTATTTAACATTGTCAGTCTGTCTGTATACAGAAACGAGCTTTGTGTTTCATGGTTATGTTCCACTGGTGTTGTGAGTAGAAAGTTCGAAACGACAATTCTCCATTTAAGTTGGTGCCCACCTCAACTAACAAAATCCATTTACTAATTAGCTCTAAAACTGTTGGTGCTTTTAACTCCTGATGCAGGCTGAATGGTCCAGAATGAAGAACACCTGTGCAGTGGTTAACAGACGGATAAAAATGGTGTATCTGTGTGTTTATCCAATGTGCCTTGCAGGTATCTTAAGAGGTTTAAGGAAATGAAACTGAAGTTACTGCAGCGCTGGAGTCGTCAAATTCTAAAGGGCCTACACTTTTTGCACACCCGCACCCCACCCATCATCCACCGCGACCTCAAGTGTGACAACATCTTCATCACGGGCCCCACCGGCTCTGTCAAAATCGGGGACCTGGGGCTAGCCACCTTAAAGAGTGCCTCCTTTGCCAAGAGTGTCATTGGTGAGTATTCACATGAAGAACCCTCCCACCTTCAATTGCTAGGGTCCATTAGATGGGTGCTCGTAAACAACTTCTTTATGGAATAACGCAAGATAGCACCCCCAGCCAAAAGCCAAACTACTTTGTAATTTGAACTCTCAGTACACCACTTAAATTCCAGACAAAAATGTTTATCAGATCCTGATTGACCCCCCCCCCCCCCCACCATGACTACTGTGGTTAATGTGATTCTTCCATTACTATACGACCTCCTTACACCCTGTCCTCTTGTATCTTAAACAGAACGCTACAGTCTTCAGTAGTGTTTATGCCCTGAGAGCAGACATGTTCGGTCTTGGTACAGAGGGCCACATATTCTGCAGGTTTTTGCTCCACCTTGCTTTTTAATTGTGTAATTTAAATTATTGTTTGGATTGAAATAGATCTGTTTTGGTGTTCCCTGTTGTAAATCAAATGCTAATTGAAAAGCAGCTTATAAACTTGCACACACTGCACCCCTCGCGGCCCCTCTCAATTCTCCACTGATGTCGGCAGTCACAACTGCTCTCATCTACAAGTTTGCGCAATGTGACAGAACTGTGTTAAGAGGGTGTCTGTAGGCCAGTGTCTGAGACATAAGACTTTTGTTGCACCTGTGCCCTGGCAGGAACCCCAGAGTTCATGGCCCCTGAGATGTATGAGGAAAAGTATGATGAGGCGGTGGATGTCTACGCCTTTGGGATGTGCATCCTGGAAATGACCACATCTGAGTACCCCTACTCCGAGTGTCAAAATGCTGCCCAGATCTACCGAAAAGTCACCAGCGTAAGTGGCCCTCTTCAGATTAGATGCCCCTGCATTAAATGAGTAATCAGTCAGTGGATCACGGGTCCTACATGACTCACTATAATGTTAATTGATATCCAAATATTTGTGTGCGTATGTTTGTGTGGGTGTTTGTGTATCTCTGTGTTTCCAGCCACACATTTACTAAGCCATTTAGTTTTACTTTTTTTGTTTGTTAAAGATAGGGTCATGTATCTAAAAATCTAAAGATACATGACCCTGGCGCCATCAGTCAGTAGGTTGACATTTTGTGTAAAATGAACTGAGACGTATACACCGCGAATGGCCTTAATTTTCCTGGTTAGCAAACTCTGCAGCTGATAATTTCAGCTTCATGTCATTTCAATGCCCCTGCAAAGGGCTCTATCTAAAACATCTTACAAGAGCTTTATGATGGCATAAAAAATGTCAAGCTACAGATAAATCTATAGATTATAAACTGCTGTGTATTTGGAGGAAGGGAACATATACTTTCCTTTTTAATGCAATAATTGAATTTACCAAATTACTTTCTAATGTTCTTCCCCCAACTTACCAACCATTTCATAATTTCATAATGACGTTCTATGCTTAAAACTCTTAAAGCGCTAATTAAGTTAATTGTGGGGAATTTTTATTTAGGGAGCTGAAGTCAGGCTCAGTATCTGGATCACTCCAGAAATTAGTTTGTGCTTTCATTTAGAGTTGTACTGAAGTAACTTTATTCATCAAACTTCTCTCAAAAGAGCTAGCTATCAGATTTTAACCTCACCCAACTCTGCAAGACAACATGCACTAGTACAGAGAGCAGTCTGTAAGAGCCAAACTGAGAAGGAAAGTGATGCAATAGTGGGCGTTATGGTAGTAAAAAGAGTCCCAATGACAGGAAATAAAAAAATAAACAGCTTGTTTCATTTTCAATTGGTAGCCCATAAATTGCCGCCAAGAGTGGTCCTAGAGGGGTGACCAGAGTAGCACCATGACAACTTAATTGTAATAAACATAATCAAGATCAGAGAGATTTACAAACATGGCCATTTGCTACGCAGAGAGACAATGATGATGGGCATTGGAGGTCAATGTTACAATTAATGTAAATTGCAGGCAGGAACTTGTTTCCATCTACAATTAGTATTATAGACTTAGTCAAGGTGAAATATTACAGAATGTGATGTGCAAAACATATCTTCAGAGATAACAAGGGCATGAGGGATCACTAAATGGTTTTCAGGAATGTGAAAATTATGTGAATCATATCCTATGGCCTTAGCAGTCACCAGATCTCAACCCATTTGAACACATATGGGAGAGATTAGACAGCGCTCTCCACCACCATCCTCAAAACATCAAATGAGGGAATTATTTTCTGGAATAATGGTGTTCCATCCCTCCAGCAGAGTTCCAGAGACCCCTAGAATCTATCTTGAGGCACACGGAAGCTGTTCTTGCAGTGTTTGGTGGCCCAACACCTAACTGACACACTTGATGTTGGTTTTTCTTTTAATTTGTCACCCATCTGTATAAATACACAGAAATACTCTTTCCAATTTCTTTTTTATTTTAGAGGTTGTAAATGACTGTGTCTCTGAAGAATAAATAATCATTCTGTGCTTGTTATGTATCAGAACTTGTAATTTAGCTGATGTGTGGAAGAGACTACAGTCCAAATGGAGAGGTTTCCTTGAAAACCCTAAGCACACTGTTGCCTCCCAGCTAATTTAAGCACTAAGTTTTCTCGTAGTCATTAATTGCCATACGGAACGTACTGAGACACTACCAAGATCACTAGCAGAGCACATAAAAGGAATATGAGAAGGATGTTTGAAAGGTCCTGTGTGAAGTTTGGCAAGTCGGCAATGCAGCAAGTTCCATTTTTTGTTGTTGTTGGCTGATTTATCGGCTGATTTATTACATAGACACTAACCATTCATTTTTAGTCATATTTAAAAATTCTGAATGAAAATAAACATGTAATTGGTGGACTGGAGAATTGTGCGACAGTAAATAAAATCACCACCTAAAATGACCGCATTCCAAAGGATGTTCCTTGGTGTTCTGTAATCACGTTTTTAAAGAGCAGAAGAAATTGATATTGTTGCAGATGTACAGCATTTTTCTTGTCACGCTGGCAAGTGCAGCGCTCTGAATGGCTGCATGACGTGACGTGACATGACGTGTGAGGAGAGTGTTGGGGAAAGTGAAGAGTGAGAAGAGTGTGACGGAGAAGGCAGTGAGGAGTGCATGACAGAGCGAGTGACAGAGAAAAAGAGAGTAAACTAAGAAACGGTGAGGGAAAGGAGTGGAAACGGAGGAATTCCAGAGAGAGAAATTGTTAGGAAGGGGATTTGTTATTTTGCCGTGGTCTCAGCCCATAGATGTGGGATACAGAGGTGCAAATAAAGCTAACTCACAGACACGGTCAACAAGTGTTCCCGACTGTTATACTAACGCACCCACACCAAAGAAAATGTAGAAATGTCTTTGGGGACTCACCGCGAACGCTACAATATGTATAGTTTCCATAACAGCAAGTTTATTAGCCTTTTGAAACCATGAGCACCTTTCTACCATGACATTAATTCGGGGGGCAGGGAGCGATGGAAGTCTTTAACTTCTGACCCCATTATTGTTGCCCTAGCAGCAGGCTTGTGTTACACTCACAGCAGAACTATAATTAGCAGCTAGATACGCAGTGGAGAAAGTGTACTCTTGGGCTCTCTATCATCTGGCACTTATGAAGCTCACTGTATCAATTGGGGAGGGGGAGTGTGCAGCTTGTTGAAACATGATGCTGTTGTGTGTTTCTGGTTGGAATGGAAAGATTTATTAGAACGTGTTTTATAAGGGTGTCTGTCCCTTAAGCTTATGCTATAAAAAAAACGTAAAGTGACCTGTAAATAAACAGTAAGTACAGTGCGTATATTTACGCAACCCAGTCATGTTAAAAGTCACATCTGCAATGTGGCCATTTACTCTTTGAGTTTTGGATCAAACTAACTGTTTATTTATTTATTTGCATATTTTGCATTTGTTTGATTTGTATTTATTATTTATTTTGCTTATCAGAACAAAATTGTGTAGTTTTCTACAGTCTTGGGATCCCATAGTCATATCACTGACTTTTGTTCTTTGAAGACAGCTGTTTTAAATGCCTTTTTTTCACCATTATTACATCAAGCTGTCAGAAAATGTAGTATTTATTGGTAGTAGCCATAATTGCCTATATTTTGGCAGAAAAGAAAACCAGGTTGTTTCTTCTCTTTCATTACTTGATTTGTGCAGTTAAGTGGAAAATGAAATTCAGCTTAATGAAATACAGACATGATGAGTGACGCAGTATTGTGTAGCGTCAAAACAAATGTATTAAATAAGATGTGTTTCCTGTACACTCAATAGCATTACAATAGGCTGATAATAAAAATGTTTTTCGACATTATGTCTGAGCTACACTATCGTTTTAGAATCACATTTGTAGGACAAGGAGCTGAGCATCAAAGACTAGGTATTTTTAATCTCTCTCAATGTCAGAGATCAGAACTTTCCACAGATGTGTGCCCTACTTGGAATTTCGGAATAGGGTGCATCAGTCCTTTTTATTGTAACACCCTGGCTTCGATGAGGTGATCGGCAATCAAACCTCATTTTAGCGCAATTAATTGTAGCTCTCGCAGACCAGGCTTTTGGACGCCAACAAACAGGCCCTATCACACCGGACTATAATGTTAGCTTTCTGGTGAACAATCTTTTATGCCGCTCCGAGGAGGCTTGAGAGTTGCATGCTTCCGCCCAACATCTGGATGACTCCGCACACTTTCACCTGATTCTACCGGCTGAAATTAGAATATTAACCATCAGTCTATTACATTGAACCATAGTTATGACTGGCACAGATTTTCTTTGATCAAATTATGGTACTCATCTTTAGGTGTATGTGGCTTTCAGGAATTTTATGTGTCACTATGTTGTCCACAGTTAGTGAACTCAAGATTTTCTGTTCAGACTTGAGCCTGTGCCCATTTTTACCGGTACATTCTGAATCATTTTTTAAAGGGGTGACAAGTCCTTCATGTTTCTTGGACCTGGACTTAGACAGTTCAAGCACCTTGCTTAGAGAAATGTAATTGCCTGTATGAATGCAACCTATTTATCCAAAAATTGCATCACCATTTCAACTGCTTTCTGAGAAAGGATATGCAGCTTTGATATTTAGTCTTGATTGATTGATCTACACATGAGGACAATTTTCAGCCCAATATCAGATAGCTCTATTATCAAAAAGGTAATTCAGCATAAATGTTGTGGCATGGTGGTGCTGCGGTTAGCGCCTCACAGCGCCCACGGTCCCTGGTTCGAGTCCTGGCTCGGTTTCCGCGGGGCGCTCCGGTTTCCTCCCACCTTGTGCCCTATACCTGCTGGGATCGGCTCTGGCGTCCCCTGCAACCCTGACCAGGATAAGTGGTTTCGAAAATGGATGGATGGATGTTACGGCAAGACTCAAATTCCAAGGACAAAAAACGCATCCCCTGTCAGCACTACTAAAAACATTTCTCAAAACTTATAAGTAAATGGATTCTTTGCAAATATTTCACAGCAGGTGGTTCACAATTCTACATGACTGTCCCATATAGGCAATTATGGCTACTATAATTGAATAGTGATACATTTTGTATGGTTGTCTCGGACTAAAAGCTTTTTTTAAAACACAAACTAGAAAAACATATCTAGATCTCACACTTTCGGCTCATTCTCTGTCAGTAGCTGGCACATATCATTGGGCATTTATTACTCTGCATCCTGCATCCTCTTATATTTACATATTATTTAGTAACTAAGGGGAGCTGTTTAGTTTTGATAGGAGGTTAAAATAAGGGCACAATAAGGAGAGACCAAAGGACAGAGAGAATGAGATGAAGAACCTAATCACATCCCTGCCCATCTTTTACAGCACAAACATCGTAATGGGACTATTTTTCCTTGTAAATAAGTGTGTTGTGTTTATTATGCGACTGTGTTTGATCAAGCGCTGGTTGGAGAACAGAGATAAAAAGGAGAAGGTGCTGGACAGAATAGAGAACATTTTTTAGTGTTTTAGAAACATTGTATTGACTTGAAAACACTGGGATTTGACTCAGTAAAGTCCCATTGTGAGTGTTGATATGGCAGTGTCCAGGCCCAGACACCCCCAGTTGTGAGCACGGTCCCGCTGCTAGGGCTCATCTGCAAAGGGCTTCTGACCTTTGACTTTGGCATTCTTCCGATCTGCATCAACTAACCTCTTGCACATTTGGTTTAAATCACTTTGCTGGGAGAATTGTTTGAGCTTACGGGTGTCAGCCTGCTGCAGAACCAAACTAATTCTACCCAACTGCTCCTACCTAAATGTGAGGTTGGTGTGTATGGAGGCTTTGTAGCCTTGATATGTTACAATGTTACTATGTAAACATGAGTGTTACCACTGGCATGTTAATACCTTCTGTGGTTGCTTGTGACCATTTTCAGGGAATGAAGCCTGACAGCTTCTTCAAAGTAAAAGTCCCTGAGCTCAAAGAGATAATTGAGGGATGCATTCGCATGAATAAAGATGAAAGGTAATATGACATTGTATTCTGTCCCAGATAACAGTGTAATCATAATCTAAATTGGCTGTATTTGTTAGGCTGTATGTCATGCCAATAAAATTGCCATTAACTTTTTTTTGGCATTATAGGTTTTTTGATAATTACATATATTTTGTACCTGTCTGTCTTATTAATCTAAAAGAAATTTACAGCAACCTTAATTTGGTATCTTAAGGATCTGATTAATTGCTGATTAATTTGTGTGTATGCATCAGATATTTTAAGCCTACATTAAATCTAAATGAAAATTGTTAACTTATATGTTATGTTATTCTTATTCCTTATTGCCTTATTCTTTTAGTGAGTTAATAAAACATGCAACTATTGGGAAAAAATAAGCTTATTGTATGTTTGAGTAGCGTAAAGACTGTTTTAATGGACTGTAGGAATGTAAGTTTTTACATTGAATGCTTTTAAACACATTCCCTTGAAAAACTTTTTTTTCTTCTTCATTGTCGAATGTTAAATATGTTGACACAAAATTACATGTTGTCAGAAGGGTGCCCAGCAAAACACGTGCAGAGTGTTGCCACAAAAAGGTTGGAGAATGATATTGCTAGAGACATTTGAGATGTAGTAGCTGTTACAAGGGACCCTTGTCTTTTTTGCTTGTTGTTCAGGTACACCATCCAGGACTTGCTAGAGCACACTTTCTTCCAGGAGAACAACGGTATACATGTGGAGCTGGCTGAGGAGGATGACATAGCAAAATCTGCCCTCAAGCTGTGGCTACGCATGGATGATACCAAAAAGCTCCATGGGAAGTTCAAGGACAACAACGCCATCGAGTTCCTGTTTGAGCTCTATAAAGACATGCCTGAGGAGGTTGCACAGGAGATGGTAGGCAAAGGCCCACCCAGTTTGCTTTCACCTAGTTTAATGTCTTTATATTCTCATCAGTCTTATTTTAGTGTCCCCTCAAAGGATAGTGGACACTTTCACTGTAGTATCTCTTCCTATCCATTTCACATGCATTTTTATCTTCATAGTACTTTTCCTGGTCCTAGAATGAAGAATGAAAAAAAACATGACAAGCTAGACCAAGACAGGAAGAACTTAAGAACAGAAACATTGCAAAGTAGTCAGAACATATAGCGATATTCTGCATGTGGTGTCCAGTAAAAGATAATTGTTTGAAGATTTGGGGGAAGCTTTTCCAGCTTAGATTCCAATTTCAGAATACATTTTTTAGGAATAAAGTTATATATGGTTTATAAACAGGTTATGCACACAATAGTAATGCTCATATGGTTGAAACATTTACCCCAGCCTCATTAACCGCCAAGAACATCAAAAAAAGCCCAGAAATAGGAAACAGAAGTCATATCTATGCTGCAACTAGTTAGTGCAGTGCTTGCTACGTTTTAGCTCATCCAGTTGCACAAATCCCTAAATCATACACCATCGTAACTGAGTGTAATTAAGTCTACGAGTTCAGGTCGACATTCTCAGACCCCGTCTCAAAGTTCTGAGGCGGAATGCTGTTTCCTCCCGGGACATTTGAGAACATTCCCCAAGTTTTAGGAATAGGAGGTCATGTGTTTTATTATATAATTGTACGAAGGTTCATTCAAGTTGCCCTCATATCCTTCAGTCTAAGTGAAGGTCATTTTTAATGAGAACACTACCACAATGTCTTTTCCTGTTTTTCCATGATTTCTTTCATCAAGAACACATTTTATACCTGTCTGTTAATGTTTTTTTCTGTAACCTTACTGTGTGGCTGGGGGGAGATCAGGCAGACAAACTGCAAATCTTTCATCTCCATCTTCCAAATGATACTGGAACCAGAAATACATAGATTTAGTCAGGACCTGATGTCTGACCATCCTTCAAATAATTAACTACAGTCACCGTTCTGTTATGCTTCAGTCATCTGTAACTCAACATTCTCTGCTGGCTCAGCATATGGTATATGTTTCGCTGGGCAATATTTTCACTGGACCCCTACGTGGACATGACCGCTGTATCTTAGTACAAAATGTTTTTATTTTATGTGTAACCCCCATATTTTTTCTTGCAGTTGTCATTGTCGTATTGAATTTAAATGTAGCTGACAAATCATAGCTATGTAGCAAACAATTAAATTGATTAGCTAGTGATCTTCTGTTATAACAGAGTTTAATTGCTTGTGCATGCATGAAAATATTCACATTCTTTAAGATCAAAATCTAATAAATTGCATAACTTGTATATTTGTAGCAGATGTAGACAGCAGATGTTTTGGGGGAAAGCACATATTTAAGCTTGATGCCCATAAAAACAGCTGTAATGCTATTCAAATAAAGCAACTGCTAAACAGTTTAGGTAAAATATTACAACCTGTAGTAATGTGTATATGATAGAAAGACCTGCCACACACTGCTTTCTGATCTGTTTTCTGTGCTGTTCCAGGTTGTGCTTGGCTTTGTGTGTGAGGCAGACTATAAGTTGGTGGCCAAAGCCATCCGCGACCGGGTGGCGGCCATCAAGCGCCAGCGGGAGAAGGAGCGGAGGAAGGCTGAGGAGATGAAGAAGCAGCAGCACAAGGAAGTTACTTTGAAGGACCTGGAACCTGAGCTGACCGCACCCAAGCTGAATGGCCAGTTTCCAGAAAGCACCGCCCCGGTTCAAATAAGGCCTGCCCTAAAAACGTCCTCCCTTGTCATTTCCTATGCCAATGGCTCTTCAGACTCTGGTATCAACGCCAGCTTCCTGGCAGAACCCGAGGAGCCAGAAGCAGACCAGCACCAGCACTTCCACATCCGCCACACCAGCTGCTCCTCTGCCACCTGTAAGCCAAGTGCATTTCAGCTCAAAATACAACTGAAAATGCAGCCATATTGCTCAAAGAAATGGCTCAAGCAAGTGTATGAGGGTCCTCAGCTTGCAGGAAAAACATGTATTTCTTCCTAGCACTATTGTCTTGTTAGTCTAGATTCAGTTAGTCTAGATCCACTCACAAATGTATTTTTTTAGTGAACAAAAATATTTATATTTTCAATAAATAAAATAGTGATCAGTGCAACTTAGCTGCCAAAGTAGCTATAGGAACGAGAAGCAATTTTTTGTTTTATCACCCTTTCATTTCTGTTAATCCTTATGGTTACATTCAAATGTGTACTGTTGTGGTTACCCTTGGGTGGTGTTAATCTGCACTGAAATATTTACTCTTTTGTCTTCTCTGCTCTTGTTTTTCATGTGTTAATGACGGTCTCTTGTTGTGACAGCTGACTGCGAGACAGATGGCTACCTGAGTTCCACTGGGTTGCAGGATTCATTGGAGAGACATTCCTCTGTGATCAGCTCCACCTCATCCACTGCACTTAAAAAGACAGAGACTTCTCCCATCAGTCCCCTGATCCCAGTTCTCCGCTTCCCAACGGTGAGTAGCATTTGCAGGATGGCACAGCTTGTGTATGGTTAACTATCGCAGATATACACTACTGTTCAAAAGTTTGGGGTCACTTAGAAATTTCCTAGTTTTCAAATAAATATTTTTTTTTTGTACATTAAAATAACATCGGATTGATCAGAAATACAGTGTAGACATTGTGTATGTTGTAAATGACTATTGTAGCTGGAAACAGCTAATTTTTAAGGGAATATCTACATAGGCGACAGAGGCATGTTGTGTTTGCCAAGTTTGTCATTTTAAATCTCTAATTGATCCTTAGAAAACCCTTGTGGAATTATGTTAGCACAGCTGAAAACTTTTGTGCTGATTAAAGAAAAAATAAAACTGGTCTTCTTTAGACTAGTTGAGTATCTGGAGGATGGCAATTGTGGGTTCGATTACAGGCTCAAAATGGCCAGAACTTTCTTCTGAAACTCGTCAGTCTATTCTTGTTCCGAGAAATGAAGGCTATTCCATGTGAGAAATCGCAAAGAAACTGAAGATCTCGTACAACGCTGTGTACTCCTCACTTCAAAGAACAGCGCAACCTGGCTCTAACCAGAATAGAAAGAGGAGTGGAAGGCCCCAGGGCACAGCTGAGCAGGAGGACAAACACATTAGAGTGTCTAGTTTGATAAACAGAAGCCTCACATGTCCTCAACTGGCAGCTTCATTAAATTGTACCTTCAAAACACCAGTCTCAACGTCAACAGTGAAAAGGCGACTCCAGGATGCTGGCCTTCTAGGCAGCCGTATCTCAATCTGGCCAATAAAAAGAAAAGATTAAGATGGGCAAAAGAACACAGATACAAGATTTGAAAAAAGTGTTATGGACAGACAAATCTAAGTTTGAGGTGTTCGGATCTCAAAGATGGACATTCGTGAGGTGAAGACCAAATGAAAAGATGCCGAAGGAGTGCCTGACGCCATCTGTAATGCCAAAGGCCTGCAAGGCTGTAATTGCTGAAAATGGAGGATTCTTTGACAAAAGCAAAAGGACACAATTATTATTTCAATTAAAAATCATTATTTCTAACCTTGTCAATGACTATATTTCCTATTCATTTTGCTATATTTCCTATTCAAACTCATTTTTAAAAACAAGAAAATTTCTAAGTGACCCCAAACTTTTGAACGGTAGTGTAGATGTTTATTAGTGCCATTTGATTGGTTCCCTCATTTAAATTCTATTTTCAGAGTATTGCTGTCTCCAATAATACAAAGCGCTCTGGACCAACCAGTGGTTTTTCCTCTCCTGTTGACAGGTAACCTTTGCCCTTAGCATCTGAACACTTGACAGGTACTGATTTCCGACATTTAAGTCAATCAACCAATCAATTTTAGTTTGCAATAGTGTATTTCGAAAATACCATTGTCACAAAGCAGTGAACAGCATACACAAAATACATTTCCCAGAAGCCTTTATTCCCTGGCACCAGAAAGAGACAGAAAAGAGAGTAGAACTTGTCCATCAGATGGCCATGAGAGATTAGGGAAATTAATAATCAGAAAAGGTGAACTGGAACAATTAGCAAATGCAATACTGACTTCAAATGATGTCAGTAAAAAAAAACAATACATGGCCACATGTCCCGTACCCTAAGAGCTGACGAGGCCTTCAGGTGATAGGTCAACTCAAGTCAAATCCAGCTCATGTCATTCTCTGATTGTGGCTGGGATAACATTTGGCAGAGCTAACCCTGGGCTGGGGTGGGTTAAATCGGCAGAGATATTCTCGGCTTGCTGCTAACAAGTGTCTCCTACAAGCGCATCTGTCGAGGGACGTGTCTCTCCTCCAATCTGTGCTGAACCTCTCGAGATAAAAGTGGCTTGAAGGCAACTAGAATTGGATGAGACTTAGTCGTACTTCCTCAACCTCTCCATGGGGAGTAGCAGAATTTCTTAGGGACTAGTCAAGACCATTAGCTGTTATTGCAAATTGGGGATACAATACAAGATATACAATTTAAAAAAAATGCAGCTTATAAACCAAACATTTGGAAGCTCCTTAATAAAAGACAGCAACTGAACTTTGGCTGATAGAATGGCTCGAGACGCATAGAGTTTTCTGGTAGAGGCCCAAGATTTGTATTTTAAATGTTAAAGGACAATGATCAGGTTGAGTACAAATACTGTTCAAGTATTTGTCAATACCTCCAATAATGAATCAGATTTAAGGCGTAAGTAGAACAATGTGTAGGCACAGTTACATAATTGACAAATCCCACAGAATCAAGAGTAGAAAAGAAGGTGCATGTCAGAAACCTTCTTGACATTTCAGCACCGGGTGGGGCCCTGATGAGGCAGACAATCCAAGGTTTAGGACAAAAGGAGGTTTATTTTTCCACGACAAAAAAAAGGAGGGGAACAAATATTTTCGGTGGGCTGAAGAGGATGACTGAGATCCTTATCTCGGCCGCAGGGGTTCTCCCTCCTCTGAGTCTGCAAGAGAGAACAGCTTGGCTCAGTTAACTTGCTGACTTCTCCCTCAATGTGCACTGGAGGGCCCTTTTGTTGGAAAGCAGCCAATTATGGGAACAGCCGGCAGCTGTTCCTCTTCCCCAGGGTAATTGGCTGCCTAATTGAACGATGAGGCCCTAGGCGCTGTCCAGGGTTGAGTGCGAATGAGTGGGCTGAATGGCTGAGGACTTAGGTAGGTGCTGTCTGCGGTGCTGAGGCTTCCTCCTGAGAGGGCAGGTGACCTCTAGCTGTGTTGTCGGCATGCGTACAGGGTCGGGGACTCTCGTTCCCGCACCACAACATGCATCTCTGTCAGAATTCTAATGAAAATTGGCACATTCAAGTAAGAATTCTGTATATGGTCTAGGCTGCATATAAACATTTACATAAATGTGGTTTATGGGGAACAGAGTTATTTTCAGTCAACTGGGCAAATCTCTAGCAAAAGACTAGCATTTCCTGCGTTGTAGGAATAAATCTAGGTTCCGGTGGCAATTACACCCCCACAACTGAATAATCAATGTTGTTGGTTGTAGGAGAACGCATTAGGAGTAGATTCGTTCATGAAACATTCATTAAATTTCTATAACCATATATCTAAGGCACGTTCATGGTGCAGTATGACACCTGTTTCCTATTAATTAGGAATATCTAGATTATCTATGAACACGTCTTGCACAAAAACATTCAGCAGACATTGAGTTGCCACAGGGTCATTCAGGGATTTAATTGTGTTAGTGCTAATTGGATTGTGACAGACACCAATGGAGCATACATACACATATGAATGACTTTTTAAGAACACGGGAATGGACACAATCTCATTGGGTAACTAACAATGACCCCTAAGTGGCAGTGGGACATTGGTTAAGAACAGATTGCCTGCTGGCTAGCCAGTGTTCTATTTTGTCAATGTTGATGGTTAAGACTATCGGATACATGTAGATAGTTTATGTTTTTATGAACAAAATATAAGAAAATAAACTAGGCTTGTTATAGTTTATTTACCTGTCTTCTGATCCAGCTAATTACTCTAAATATAGTGTGTGTTTTGATAGATACAGTCATAGTTTATTTATTGGACAAGCCTAACTAAGCAAAAGTCACTGCACCTTGACTGACCACAGACATGTCTTACATAAGCAGACTCATGTGGAGTGTCTCATGCATTTCGTCCCCACAGCTACGCTTCTGACGTTACCTCTGGACTCAGTGACGGTTATGAGGGCCTTTCAGAGAAGAGTGCAAAGCCCACTGCCAAGCGCACAGCCGGAAAGCTGTTCAGGAGAAGAGCCCGCTCTCGGCTACGCATTACTGGGGTAGGAGATCAGTCAACCAATTAGTCATTTTATCAAACCTTTACATGCAATACCAAACCCATGTTACTCACTCTAACAACAGAGTGTTTAATCCTCCCTAATGTTTTCAGACGTATGTTTTCTGTATCCACAGCTTTCAGACAAAGTAGACAGGGTGGTCGAGTGCCAGCTGCAGACACACAACAACAAGATGGTGACTTTCAAGTTTGACCTAGATGGAGACAACCCTGAGGATATTGCAACAGTCATGGTGAGTGATTACTCCCTATTTTCTGTTCTTGTTATATCCCCATATTGTTTACAGAACTTTGTCTTATATCTCCGGTGAAAAATCCAAAGGAGCCTCCCAAGTGGCTCAGTTGGGCCAGTGGCTCAAAGGCGCTCGCCTGAGGACAGACGAAGCCCTATGAGCTGGATTTCTGGTCTGAATTCAGCTCATTCCATTTGTCGATTTTGACTGGGAGAGCACAGCGGCAGTGCACAGTTGGCAGAGCGTGGCCTGGGCTGGAGTAGGGTTAAATTTGCTGAGCTTCTATTGGCTAATATCAAACGAGAATCTCCTATCTATGCTTGCAGAACCTCTAGTGTGGGCCTTTACAGTTTAAACAAGATGGGTAGCTCAACTGAGATTGTAAGAGACAAGTCTACTTCTTGAAGCTGATGTGTCCCTTCTGAACTCATCAAAACTCAAAAGCGCTTGTGCAACTGGCCATATTTGCTGTATTTCTTTACAGTACATTGTCATTGCTCCAGGGTAGACAACGGGGCCCAGCCACCTAATCTCATAATTGCTCACACACATTCACTACCTTATGTTAGCTTGCCATGCACATTGCTATCCTATTTACCCTGCACCTCAAACATTGACCCCACTTCTAGGTTTTACATTACTGTTAGTTTCAAGAGTTTCCTTTATAGGGTAAAAAAAATGACAGGAGCACATATGATCACAACATATGCTTTCTCTTATCTCAGGATATGACTAATGCACAGTGGATGTTGTAACGCTTGTCATAATAAATTCCACGTGACCTGATTTGAAAGGAAAATTAAGAACAATGGGATATTTTCTATGCTGCTTGGGTACCACCTCCTTTTCTGGGGCATACGATTGGACAGCACAGAGTTCTGTCACTCTGCCATGCAACACAGTGGGTTGTTTTTCCTCAGGAGAACATTGGCACAGCCGCACTAAGGCTCATAACTGCCTGGCTTCATTATATGATCTGAATTAGAACATGCTGACAGAAGCCGTTAACCACAACTAGCCAGCACCCATTTGCCATATGAAAATAGAGAACCCTCAACAATGTACTATAGTGTATAATTTGTTATATTTTTGCCCAGGAACACATTTGCTCAAAGAAACCACACGTAGTATAGGCATTAATTAATTAGCCTAAAAATGACACCAGAACAATTTACAAGATTTTGTTAGTCTTTCCACGACTGACTTTGTTTTCTCTGTGATACTTCATCCTATTCCTCTGTAAATGTGTGCATATTTTCCTGTGACTTCCTTTGCATTTTCTGTGCATCTTTCAGGTGCATAAGGACTTTATCCTCCCCTTGGAGCAGGAGGGTTTTATTCATCACATGGGTGACATCATCAAGCAAGCTGAGGCCCTGATGAGGAAGGAGCCCTCAAGCCATACTGACACTCCAGGGGGTGTGCGTTGGCCCTACCTTAGTGGGACAGGCACATTGTCCGCTTCACAGGTTGGTCCCAGAACCAAATGTTCTGTTTTAAAAGTTATAATATAAAAATCAGCTATTAGACTGAGACACATAACATTTTCCAGGTCAGTTTTAAATTTTGGGAAAGCTTAATGCCGTAGAGTCTTTAGTCCAGTTTCCCTCCCGTTATATTTTATTTATATTTTTACAGGACCCTAACAATTTACTGCCACCATGCCAGTCTCGAGACTCAAGTTTGTCCCTGAATGTTGGCATATTTTTGTATTTAATAACGAATAATGCCCAGTGCACACTGCATCTGTAACACTGTTTTGTCCTGCGTTTTTATTGTATGACAAATTGGAAAGAGATCCTTTGTTTTCCTATTGCGTGTGCACGCCAAATTCATCGCAATACGAAAGTGATCTGATGGCGAGATGACGATCTGTTTATCCGGACCATTTTTCGACTGGACAAAGCTCTCAATATACCTTTTATTTTTGTTTTTTAGCCTTCAGCCTTTAAAAAGTTGGCAGCTTGTCACCTAACCAGCATGTGTACTGCAGAACTCGCAATCTTACCTCGCCTTTCAGAAAAAGGCGCCTAGATGTCAATAAATAACAGAAAGCAGAACAATGAGAGGTTTCATGTGGTAAGGAGAATTGTATCCGCCTCCCCGCTGTGACGCTTCACAATTACCTTTTGGGCTTCAGTGGAAGTTTCTCTCCTGGCTCCGGCCCAGGTCCTGATTGAAACCAGGTTCTGCACTATATCCGAGAGACCCCCTTGGACTGCTCACAATAGGAGACTATCTGTATGCTTGAGCACATTTGTGCCCAGCAACCACAACAGAGTGAAAACTAGGCAAAAGTATGAATACCTATGTTCATTTTGTGGCCGCATCAAGACAAGACATCTCTGGTTGTAGTTTGAACTGCACGGTACCGCCTTTGGAAGCCTAGGAGAACATTTGTGTAAAGAGCATAGTCTGCCTCTATAATTGGTATCATCGCTTGTTTGTGTACTGTTCTCTAATGACCCCCAATTCTTAAGCATAATTAACCTCCAGACTGTCCATCGGTGTCCAGTTGCTGTTGAACACTCTATAAGGGCATCTGCTAAGCAGTCGAAATAATATTATTAGTATTTATGTCTTATTTGTGCCATCTTTTCTTCCAGCCTAATTTACATATGCATAGCTTGGCTCGAACACACTCTTCCTCCTCACTGCCAGGTAAGACTCCTATGAAAAAATTAAATGTAAAGCAGAGACATGTTTTTCTTTTGAGCCACACCTGGTTTCAGCAACCAGATGGAAGTGGATGTAAGGCACCGCTCATGACGGTTGTCTACCATCGTGTAAATGGATTTCAAGACATAGTCAGATCACTGAGTACATTATACTAAATCAGATCCCGTGCTGGCTAAAAGATATATACAGTGGCATGTGTATTTCACCTTGTTGTGATCAAGTCAGTTCTTGTACCAAAGCCTAGGGTAATGCTATTCCCCTGTGAAATTCTGCTAGATTTCAAAGTGGCCAACCCCAGCCAGGTGATGCAGAGCTCTACCCTGGCGCCGGCTGGAGACTTTGTCTCAGACCCAGACGTTGCCTCACACAGGCCTGTCTTGCGCTCCCAATCCTTGCACAACACCCCAGGTACTGTATGTGCCTCCCCGACGTCCATGCTCCTTCCTGTCCAAAACTATCTGGGATCGTTTAAACTCCTATTTCTCCCTGCCCAGCATCCCCAGTGACAAGGCTGACACAAAGGCAGCAGTCTGCAACTTTGGCAAAGTATTTAAAAAGTTTTTAAACAGGCCTCTCAGCAATATTGTCTTAGTGCTTAGCGGAGCAGTAGTTTCTTCTATGGCACCTCAAAGCCTGGGTCTGTGACTGCCCTATTGCAAGGCCTCCTGGGTATTTACATCACCTTAATGTTTCTTTTAAGACCTGAATGCTGTGACTGTGAGACTTTTTCTGTGACTGTGAGGTCTTTCCTCTGTGTTCCTTCACTCTACAGCCAACTCTCAAGCCCGCTTTATTCGGAGCAGGCCTCAAACAAACTTTGAGAAAAGCTGTCTGCTTCGTTAAAAGTTTTCAGTGGACTTAATTGTTCATTGTTAATTAAAAATATCCCTCTTCACCAAGACTGGAGTTTGTGGCAGACTGAAACATTGTGTTTTTGCAATGACCATTGGGAGCTTGTCACTTGTTTATAAGGGTGCAACTGAAACCAAATTTCCATTGCACACCATCAATAGGCAGTGTGTAATTTAATGACAGTAGACCTATTATACACGTTACTTGTGCAATGAGGGCATGTCCTGACTATTCCCCTACTACAGATAAACAGCTTTTTAAAAAACTTTGGGAACAGAGGGCGAGCTTTGCAGGCTGATGACGAGTCATGAAAAGACATGTTTTTTATGCTTTATATTTAAAAATGACATAACTGTGGCCCTTCTAGCACTATTACATTTAAGTTCTAAACACTACATGCTTGGCTTACCATCGTCTATTAGTTGTGCAATGACATCAGACTCAATATTTGGATTTTCAAAACAGTAATAAGGTTAGAGAAGACAAAAAAAAAAATGCTGGCTGTGGAAACCAATCTTTATAGAGCCCATGAATCAGTGGCAGTGGGATAGGAGAATGACAACATATTCAATATAT
>JAOYSI010073389.1:0-15422 GCA_025775065.1 Hiodon alosoides
CCCCCCCCCCCCCCCCCCCCCCCCCCCCCCCCCCCCCCCCCCCCCCCCCCCCCGCCTCAATCGAGACACGGTTCAATGTCTCCGTGAGAACACTCCGTCCGCTAAAACGCTGACTCTTTTAAAGCGAAACGCTCACCCTGCTCAGAATTTGAGACGACCTTTGACATCATGGAGCGCAACACTGGGGCAGGCATGATGGCCAGGAGCATGGGTACTCTGACTGTGGAAAACAAAACCACACAACTTTTCAGCCAATGGTTTCCTTCGGCTTGTTGTCGACGGTGAGCAGACCAATGAGAACCCAGCGACACGCACCGAAACAGCCCACTTCAACTTCTTTATGCTTTTGGAGATAAATTAACCAAACATCGTGGATGTACCAACAGTTTAGTCATATTCTAATTACCTTTTGAGAGAGGATTGGCAACATTAACTTAAATTGTCAATAAAAGTATTTTACGGTTACACCATTGCCTTGCTTATAAAAACATTATTTTTTAAGACTAATTAAATTAAGACATGATAAGGAAAGCGAGCCGAGTGCAAGGCGACAACAGCAGTCATTGCAGAACACTGTGCAACACCTCACCCGAGAGTAATAACATCTCGCAGCCAACGCATAACTAGATTTTATTGGTGCACTTAAGCATTTCACACAGCAGTAAATGTGCTGCGTATTTCAAAAGAAGCGTTTGCAACTGTATTATAGGTGATGCTGCATAGCCTAGGAGAACTCGTTTTAATAATCCTACCCCTTACCATTAACAAGAACGGTTGCCGTATAGATTTCTGGCGGTCACGACGTCTAGCTCAAGGCCACGAATCAGGGCCCCAGGGGCTCTTAGAACTACAAACTGCACATCCCAGAAGCCCATTCTGCAGAGACAGCATCGGAGGAGGAGCTCTTACCAAGAAACATTAACAAAGTGGTTTTGGCGAAAGCGATCATGACCAGCCCTGACATGACTGACAGCAGGCCGATGAAGACGATGGCAGGGCTGGGCAGGCAGCGGGACAGGACGGAGACCCCGACGAAGCTGGTGAGGAAGACGACGGTGGAGAGGGCGGAGCCGTAGCCGATCAGGATCTCGTTCCAGCAGAGCGGCTTGTTCAGCTCGTAGAGAGTGATCAGGGAGAGGCTGCCCATGTTTATGAAGCTGTAGAACGTGAACGTGACCAGCATGAGGACCAGCAGCGTGTTCCTCCGGCGACTGGCCATCGCAAACAGCCGGTACACCCCGTACACCAGCTTCCGCAGGGACGAGCGCCACGAGCCCTCCCGCAACCCGGGCGAGTCGGGGGCCTGCATCATCGTCTCCTCCAGGACGAACACGGCGTACAGCAGGTTGGCGCACTGGAAGAGGGCCGAGGTGAGGAAGGGCCAGTTGAACCCAGCCGCCCTCAGGAAATAGCCCGTGGACAGGGACGCCACGCCGGAGAGCAGGCCGATCACCATGTC
This sequence comes from Hiodon alosoides, assembly GCA_025775065.1. NCBI lineage: Eukaryota > Metazoa > Chordata > Actinopteri > Hiodontiformes > Hiodontidae > Hiodon > Hiodon alosoides. The sequence continues at coordinate 1,460 of JAOYSI010073389.1, forward strand.
CACGCCGGCCATGCGCAGCGTCTTCTGCTTGCCGTCCTGGCACAGGTCGGCGATGTAGGAGAAACAGCCACCGAGCAGCGTCCCCACGCCCCCGCACAGGGAGCTGACACAGTTAGCCACGACCAGCATGTAGAGGTTGAGCTCGAAGAAGGAAATGGCCAAGAAGGAGACTGCGTAGATTACGGAGCCCACCAGAGGGAGGACGATGGCGATTTTGCGGCCTCCGTGATCGCTGTAGGCCACCAGCATGAGGGTGACGATCAGGCTGGGAATCGTGGAAAACAGCTCGTTGTACATCGTGAACAGGGAAGCTGCTTGCTGCACCGCCTGGGAAAACACAAGGGGAACAGTGAAGACTAAATACACACCCCCCCCCCCACACAGACACACTGCCTGTGGGTGAACAAGGACTTCATCTGAATGATGCGGCCGGCACTCTGTTATATTACTAACGTTAACTGAATGCATACCAGCATCACTGTGGCCGTGTTACGGCGCCATTCCTCCTTCAGCACAGAGTTTACAAACACAGGTCAGTCGAGCATAGCCTTGTCTCATGGGGGTTTTTTTTGTACAAGGAGTGAAAACAATGGAAATTCATTCACGTTGGGGATGAGGAAGGCAGAACACCTGCAGGTAATAACTTGGTCTTAAGACATCTTAAGAACACAGAAGGACTTGATTCCCCCCCCCCCCAGAGGAAACCTTATCTGTGGCGCTTCAACTGTACACAAAACAATTGAACGAACAAGACATTGGGAAGTTAATGTCAGTTGTCTTGCAGAGGGGGGTTCACAAGGACCATTTGACCATTTCTTTGAAAAAGAAAACCGGAAGTGAAATCTAATCTAACAAAACAGGTGGCAGAAAACATGTGATCTCAATAGCAACTTCCTCAAATGCTTTTGATGCAATTCGAATGAGTGAACGCACCTCATGGTGGCTGGAGTGGTTGCTGTCGTCTGTATCGCAGCGAGAGCCGTTGTCCGTGACCGGATAGGTAGTGTTGGTTATCTGTTGCCACAGACGCCGGTAAACGTACTGCTGCACGAGCGGATACACCAGAAAGCTTGCGAAAGAATAGACAGCAACGACGGGTTCTACCAGGTACAGACCCTTCATTCTTCTGCCTGACGAAGAAGCGCCGTTGTCTGGAATCCAGAGTCAGTAGTCAACGGATTATTGAACTGTAAAATTTCACAGGCGTAAAAACAGTGGTTAGCTCCACATTAAATAAATGTTTTTTTCCCTTGACTTTTACATAGCAAGTTCTTCAAACTACAACATCGTTTGGTTGTTTAGCGCCCGTGTTTGACACACCTTGAACTTTAAGATCAATTTAAATGAATACGTTGTTAAACGTATTATTTTACGTAGTTAAATAATAAAGTGTAAAAGACAAAAGCTAGATAATGCCATCGGTAGCAAAACAAGATTTGCATAAGCTAATCGCTACCTTGCCGATTTACCTTGCTTAGTGCAACTTAGCAGAACAATGGCAACAAAATCTAAGAAAAGCTAACAAAGAAGAAAAAACAACATTAAATAGGTAAAGACAGCTCACCTTACCACTAGTCAGCCGTTGTGCAATCTTTCGTACTTTCGGGTAGTCTGTTGGTTATCGTAAAATTTGAGGTCGGTGAGTTAGTATACCGGAGACATCACAACACTGGCAACTAATTATGGTTCAGCATACATATTATTTCAGACAAACAAGTATTTCGTGGCAACGTGTATATAACTTGGTTTACTATCACCTTGACACACTTCCTTGCTTCGTCATGTTAACTGAAATCATTTGGCAGGAGGAATTTCTTATGAAACATCCATTTTCAGACGTTCAGGCTTCACGTTTTGTGATTGGACATTTTTTTTTTTTAACATGTAGCCTCTCTCTCGCTGTGGCCCATGGTTCAGTCAATCACAGACCACGTTGTTTTGAAGACTAAATTGTTTGCATGGTTAGTCTCGTTTTAAACAAGACAATGGAATTAATACTTTTCTTAGCCTTGGTTATTATTTACTTTACAACTGAATGTATATAGTGACGTGATGCGAGGAATGCATACCATCACGCAGATAATTAAAGTGAATTAAAATAAGTGACCATAAACATGTGTTTTACCCAGCATGTAAAGTCAATGTAACCAATTCAGATAACGTGGAGTCGAATCAATTCTATCAACATGTTTGAAACAGAACAGTTATTTAAAAAGATTGATACTGCTCCTGTGATAACAAGAAGCTAAATAATTAAACATATTCACAAAAAAATCCAATAGGACCTTGCCAACTACTCAAAAAATGGAGCCGGGTTATCCTATGTAAGTTATTTTAATTATGTCTTGCTTTATTAAGCGTTACCTTTCTCTTGAACGGGGTCTCGACACTCAATTTCACGCATCTCCCAAACGAAAACACCGCTGAATTTTGCTCTAAACGCAAGGTGTCACTCTTAGCTCGATAGCTACGGCAACGTCAATCGCAAATAAGGCGATGCGGACGTTACGTCGACTACGGCAGGACTGTGGGGTGGGAGGGAGCTTTATTTTGTTATCATTGAGATCCAAGCCTGACAAATCCGGAGGCGAAGTAGCGGCGAAAAGGGTAACTAGCTTACAGTTGTGTTTGTTTAATTATAGATGACCTAACATTAATTGTGCAGAGGTTTTTTTTCTAGTTAAAATGGGATTGTGTCTTCTTGAATGGGCGACATATTTTATTCCAAAACTGAACAAGCACAAACGACGAAATGCTAGCTAGCTATCGAAATAATCATGCAAAAATTATGCCGGAAGACCTCGGTCAGTAGATTGCTAACGTTAGATGGCTAGTAACCTACAAATAAGATCACTGGGAATCAAAACGACAATCACTGGATATCTGTAAATTACTGCAGGTTATTGTAAATATATTGATACGTACCGTATTACATCATTTTTACTTGTGGTAAAAAAAAGAAAATCTGTCTTTTATAGGTATACGCTATATTGTAAACAGTACTTATTTGTTAGTTTATTTGTATGATTTTTCTGCCATTTATTTTTTTATTTTGTAGGTTATGTGGTAGTTTGAATCCGTTATAATTAGTCGGCTGGCTAGCGACTTAGCTAGTTAACAATGTTGCGGCACGTTCCTTAGCCCGTCAGTTTGCCACATAGAATATTGAACTAGGAGGCTGGCTATTTAACGTTGACAAGCTAGCTGGCCATTTTCCTTCCACCTGTCATTGGGTAGCTCTGTCGTTCTGTTTCAACTGCCGTAACGGTGTTGACAATGAAAGTGGGCCTAACGGCTCACCTGCGATATTTAAAGGATTTAAACATGAAAAGGGAATCGGTTGTAATGCTTTAGCGAATTGTCAGTATGCCGAGAGTTGATGTCATCTCATTTCACTTCATGTAATTATTCAAGCGGTTTGGTTATTGATATGTACTCTCACTCTCCGGACATTAGCTTATGTAGTTAGCTTCACATAACAGTACATAGCGTATTTCAGTAAACGTCACCGTGTCACTTTAAAAGTGACATATATTTTGTTTTAGGTGGTATGAGTTGGCTATAAACTTCGATAGAGAAATAATGGGCATATGGCTTTATGCTGAAATATATCCGAGAATCTCATTGCCGTAAATTAAGACGTACAGTGATGTTTTTAATTAGCTATATGAACGTAAATTGTGTTTATTTGCTAAAATAACATTTTGCTTACTCTACTCTTTAAGTTGTGGCTTAATCAGCGCTGTGATCCCAAGAGATCTGCAATGGCCTTCAGCAAAGGATATCGTATTTACCACAAACTGGACCCTCCCCCCTACAGCGTAATAGTGGAAACCAGGAATCGTGAGGAATGTCTTCTGTTCGAGTCAGGCGCTGTCGCTGTGCTGTGTAAGAGATGAATCTTTCATAATCTAGAGGATGTGTAGTGACGGAAATGCAGTTAAGACATCCTAAAGGTCACTAAGATTGCCAGCTGTGTGTGTGTGGTGATCAGTTCATAAATCTGCCTTTTAATGGCTATCCAATTTATGTATGCCAAGCACCTACATCAAAAGCATAACTTTGTGTTTAAATAAGCTTGTTTTCTCGTTTCTGAGAGAATATAGCTAGGGAGATCTTTAAAACGGTCACCACTGGTGACCGGGGGTGCATAATCAGATCGTAAATACGATGAATTTCAGAGAGTTTCTCACTGACAGTGACGATTCAGATCTAGGACCAGTCACCTCAAGCTAATTGTGGCCTTTGCGTGACTTAAACGTCCCCTAAACGTGGAACATTTCCGGCAGGACAAAGATGCACGAAAGCGTGAAAAATGTGCTTTGTATTCATGTTTAAGCTTTCTGTTGGGGAGAGAGTCAGAGCAGTTTAAAATGTTCATCACATCATCTCAGTAAATCGACTAGTTGTAAAAACTCTATCGTCTCCTCCCCTTCTGCTCTCTCAGCCGCGGCCGAGAAGGAGGCCATCAGGAACACATACACCAAGATGTTGGATGCCTATGGGATCTTGGGGGTTCTTCGGCTCAATCTTGGTGAGTTGTCGGTGGCGTGCACGTGCCTCAGGTGTGGACAGACGCAGGATGTCAGGCGGATCAGGAGCGCGTGTCACTGTGACTAATGTCTGTGATCTGGAAGGGTCTGTTATCTCAACACTGGGAAGGCAGAGCCAAACGCTGATATCGTGTAAACATAGACGCGCTCCGGTGTGATGTGTAAATTGTGGATTTCGACAAGCTAGCCGTGAATCAAACTCAGGCTATCGCAAGTATTCACCGATGAGAAACAATTGGCTCGCTGAGTTAAAGTCCCTAGCTGGAGGAACCAATCGTACTCTTGTCTTCCGTTCAAGGGAGTGACCTCACTGTCCACAACGAGCTCCGCTGCACTGGCATTTAGCCAACGGTGATTTAACACTCTCTTATTCTCCTAGGTGACGCCATGCTCCACAGCTTGGTGGTAGTAACGGGGTGCAGCTCCGTGGGCAAAGTCCAGGATTCGGAGGTCTTCCGGGTCACCTCCACTGAATTTGTGTCCCTGCGAAATGACCCTTCGGACGAAGACAAGATCTCGGATGTCCGCAAGGTCCTGAATTCGGGCAACTTCTACTTTGCCTGGTCCTCCTCTGGGGTCAGCATGGACCTCAGTCTGAATGCACATCGCAGGATAAAGGAGGATACCACAGATAACCGCTTCTTCTGGTTGGTTTCTCACTAATCAGGTCACTTTGTTTATCTCACTTAACGTGTCTTAACCAGGAAATCCACAGCTGTTGGTAGTATCCCCGAATGGTATTGTTGCTTGAATAAATTTTTTAAAAACTTGTTTTGTTGTAATGGGAAAAAAATCAATTGTATATCGTACCTCTTTTGCATAGTAAAATTGGTCTCATAGCCCCTGCTTTTTATTAAGTGCTAAATGAATACGTAAAGCTGAAATTGGGATTATTGAGATAATTCAGAGTTAAACGGAGGATCAGCACAGCTCTTACCCACCTGCACTTACTATCACAGGAACCAGTCTCTGCACCTCCACCTGAAGCACTACGGGGTGAACTGCGATGACTGGCTCCTGCGTCTCATGTGTGGAGGCGTAGAGATTCGCACCATCTACGCCGGACACAAGCAGGCCAAGGCCTGCGTCATCTCCCGCCTCAGCTCCGAGAGGGCCGGCACGCGCTTCAACGTCCGCGGCACCAACGACGACGGTCAGGTGGCCAACTTTGTGGAGACAGAGCAGGTGGGGAGACGTTGGTCACGCAAACCCCGCTCGATTAAAGGTTAAAGGTCGCTCAAAGTAAACGGTGATAAGGTTGCCAGTTTTCACAGTTCAGTGGCCTGAACTGTTTTTCCACGTCTCCTGTGCACTCTCTCACTCATTTACAATGAGTAATTACCTGTTCCTGTTACGGATGTTGACTGTTTAACGTCAGTAAATGAACAAGTCGCTCACTTCGCAGGTTATTTTCCTGGACGACAAAGTGTCATCTTTTATACAAATCCGAGGGTCTATACCACTTTTCTGGGAGCAACCCGGAATTCAGGTAAGGGAAAATATTCATTTAGACAAAAATATTGTTTTTATTGTAAGGGTTGTTATGCAGAACCCGTGTGGAAACTTGTGCTTAGGAGTAGACCCTGCATTGGGTGTGGCCCTCTTTATTTTGGCTGCCTTGTTCTTTTGTGAGTCCGTGGAGGATATCAAGAGCGTGTGTGTGCATGCTGTGCTCGTGGAGAACTCGCTGAAAAGCTGTGCTCCGAAGACTGTTTTACGGTATCTCTTTCCGTGTCCGCGGTCAGGCAATCAGCGATTGAAAACGGGCAGAGCTCTTTTTAACGTGAAGGGAAGTTGTGATTGACGGCGAGCTCTATGTCACAAACGTGCAGGAAGAGCTGAGGTTTTCCCAACCACAGCCACGGCCAACTGAAACGATGTCACCCAGAAGCTTGAGCACTGGGCCTTGACTGTATGTCGGACACAGTGCCGGTGGACGACCCCGCCCCCTAGCTGGGTGTGGCTTCTCCGGAATGGCCCCGGGCATGCTCATTACGCACTAGTCCGTCTCCCGGGGAGGGATGGCTGAGTCATGGTTTAGATGGAACGATGCCAGTCCTCATGCATAATCAGAGCAGTCTCTGGCGCAGGCAGCCTTTTGGTGAGGCTGTCCCTGAAGTCCGGCTGATCTGTAGTGCTGGCAGTCCTTGGGCAGGCCGCACCCAAACTCCCTGCAGCGTGCTGTAGTGCAGACAGATTGCGGTGTGCCATTTGTCTATTGTACTCAAATGAGTCCTGCCTCAGGAGGAAGTGTGTACAGAACCAAAGGTGAAAAATCAAGGTCATGTTCTGTCTCCCGGCGACCGGATAGGGTTTCAGTTTCATATTAAACCTGCAGCCACTAGCAGGTCACATGGGCAAAGGCGCTTCACCAGGAAGTCTGGATGTATTCCTTTCTCTGAAGGTTTTAAAGGGGTGCGCACCTTGTTTAAAGCGCATTGCACATCTGTACTGGGTTTTACATGCTTGTTGTCATTTTAGGATGTCCCCTTGCATTTTTCTCTCAAAAGGTGGGCTCGCACCGCGTCAAGCTCTCCCGAGGATTTGAGGCAAACGCTCCAGCCTTTGAAAGGTAATTAACGCCTCCTGCTTCCAGCTGGTGAGCCAGCTGCCCTGGATGACCGTCAAGAGTCTGTCTCACACTCATACCCCAGTATCCTCCTGTAGCATTTCTCCAATCGCAACCGGGCTGCTTGGTCACGTCTTGACTTGACTTCGTGTGTGTATATAAATATATTAGGGTATTATGCGAGCTTAAGATGTTAGAGATTAAAGTATGCGGCCTGCAGTCGCCGCGCGTCTCTTCTGTTTTAACGATTAGTAGTTGTAGTCGCTCGTTAGGCGCGTTTTTAATGAAAAGCATTTTCACTATCGGCAACAACCTTGGTTTTCACAGTGGAGATCAATGTTATTGGTGCGACAGTGATGTAAGAACTATACTATTGTACACCTTAAATCTGGCGTACCCGTACCGCCGTCGTGTTTTCTGAGCAACTCAAACCAAACCCACTCACACATTAAGGGTGCTTGCAAAGGGATCCCTGAATCCAGCAAGCTTTCGGGCACATGTTTAAAAGTGATCGAAGGCTAAATTACCGGATGTGTGTGTTGTTTTTTGAATTTTTTATCTATATGATCCGGGTCTGGATAACCCTGATGCTGAAGCAGTTTAGTGCGTCCTGAAACGTTTGTCCATCAAACGGCTCCCCCCCCCCCCCCCGCTTTAGTGCCGCAGCCTGTCAGTTGCTCTGACGTTCCAGCGACGATTCCTCCAGCCGCATGAGTGAGAGCTGCAACCCGCGTCGAAGGCATCTTCCGAGCCAGTTAATGAATAACTTCAGACCGAGCCAATGTCACAGCGAGAGATATGGCCTTTATGAGGTATGAGTCATCCCTGACTCCTTAGTGCTCTGGGACACTCGGGTATTGATGAGAATCTCTTTTATCCACCTCAAGCCGAACACTTCACAAGTATGATTCACCAGGCACTTGTGCCAAAAGGCGAAATGGAATAGTATGCCTGGCTATAGAACAGGCTTAGTCTGCAGGGAGAGGGGTCCCTAGGAATAGGATGGTAGAAACTGAAAATGGACGAAAACCCGAGAAAACCCTTGTTTGCCCATTTGTACTACTGGATAACGGACCACTAGGTAAGGGGCTTTTTTTTTTTTTTTAATGGAACAGCGCCAGATTCATTCCTGGGAAATGAGCGGGCTAACTTCTGAGCAGTCCTGTTTTTTTAACCAATGCCCCACTTTACCAGGCCTGGTTTTGTGGCCTGTACTTCACACCCATGCAGCTGTTTGTCCATCACTGATCTGTGCTGACTTGTGTTCTCTCTCTCTGTCTCTGTCTCTGTCTCTGCAGACATTTCAGTGCCCTGCGGAGGCTCTACGGCAATCAGGTTATCATCAACCTGCTAGGAATGAAGGAGGGAGAGCACATGCTCAGTAAGGCCTTCCAGGTGGGTGGGCCTTCCAGGTGGGTGGGCCTTCCAGGTGGGTGGGCCTTCCAGGTGGGTGGGCCTTCCAGGTAGCTCGGCGGAAATGATGCACAGTGAAGTCTAGAACGAAGGCTCATGGGAACATGTCTGCTTATGGGGAGGCTGATGCCCGAGGGGTTCTGTGTTGGCCCTTTAGGATTTTTAAAATGAAAGTTCTCTGTGATTGCAGGAGGGTGGTATTTCAGGGTTCTGACTTAACTTGACTCAACATGACTGAGGCATTTGTCCAGGTTCTTGGTTTTTCTGCGACGGTAAAACTCTTGTTTCTGCAGTGCTTGCAGTGGGTAAGGTTGTATGGGAAAAATGTTTTTAAAGTATTATCATAGAAATGTTAGTATTGTATACTGCCCTGGATGGTAATTAGTAATCGCCTGTTTTGCAGTGCCCTTTCAGTGGCAGAAATAAAAGCAATCTGCTCTAGTTTCTCCGTGCCAGCTTGGAGAACAGATGGCTGCTGTGCAGATTTAGCTTATTTCTTCTAATGCTTGGGAACACGGTGCTGTCGCGGTCTGGGAATACTCCCAGGAAGCCCAGAGTGGAACCAGACCCCTGTGTGTCTCCGCCCCGCTTGCAGAGCCACCTGAAGGCCTCGGAGCACGGCGCGGCCGTCAAGATGGTCAACTTCGACTATCACCAGATGGTGAAGGGCGGGAAGGTGGAGAAGCTGCACAGCACCCTCAAACCTCAGATCAAGAAGTTCTTGGACGAATGCGGCTTCTTCTACTACTCAGGGGAAACGGGCATCCAGAGGTATGGAACGCCCCTGACCCCAACCCCTTTCCTGTTTTTCCGCACGCCCTGGGGATTGTCTTTCTCTACTCCCAAGGTTTTGGGTTTAGCACCTCCCACTTGCTGTAGGATACTAGCTCCTCCCACTTGCTGTAGGATTCTAGCTCCTCCCACTTGCTCTTCTACTTGTACTGCTTTCGTAAACAGGTCTAGATTTTGAGTAAAAGGAAAAAACAATTGTGGGTGAGATAGAATAGTACGAGCCCTCCCACTCTCCAATGTCTCGTAGTTACTCCTATTTCTGAGCTGGGTAAATTTTTCCCATACAGAAATAAAAGAAACTACTTTTCCCTTACCAACCAACACATTTGGAGGGTGGGTCAAGGGTGTACACTACCACGTTGAGGAAGGGGAGATATTGATTATTTGTCCCCTCAGGTGCCAGAGTGGAACCATCCGGGTCAACTGTCTTGACTGCTTGGACAGAACCAACAGTGTCCAGGCCTTCTTTGCACTGGAGGTGAGCAGAGCAGAGTTGTCCATACCTGAAGACTGCGGCCTGTAAAAACGTGGCGTTGATCCGGTGTTCACGACCCACGCGTGCAGGAGATGGGCCTGCTGCTGTTTCGGAGCTTCCAAAGTCAGCCTTACAGCGATTGGCAAAGGCAGATTGTCCCACCATGACCGCTGTAGTGAGCAGCGGCGCCTGATTAAGGCTGACCATTTGCACTCTCGCAAGGCCCTTGTGTGTGTGTGTGTGTGTGTGTGTGTGTGTGTGTGTGTGTGTGTGTGTGTGTGTGTGTGTGTGTAAAGCCTCTCCTCCCCTCTGATACAGATGTTGCCTAAGCAGCTGGAGGATATGGGCCTGACCGAGAAGCCACAGCTGGTGGCTCGCTTCCAGGAGGTCTACCGCTCCATGTGGTCGGTCAACGGGGACTCCGTCAGCAAGATCTACGCTGGCACGGGGGCCCTGGACGGCAAGGCCAAGGTACATGTTTGGCGGAGAGGGGCTGGGGGAGTGGGGAGTCCCGTGATGTCATTACTCCACAGAGTTGGGGCTGATCTGGTCTACTAACCCTTGTGTGTGTGTGTGTGTTATGCTCCTCTGCTCTCCCTCTGGACGCCGCGCCTACGTGGTGAGTTTACCCGTCTCAGCTGTCGCCAGCTTCACCTGGGCTCTTTGTGCATTACGTGTCAGTGAGGAGAGAGTGGCAGCTGTCAATCAGTCTTCGGTCAGGGTTAGGGTTAGGGCTAGGTCGGCTTTTTTCGGAGGGATGTAGTCGCCGTCTGCCCTGATGATGCTAGCAGACGTTGGCTTCCTGGAATGGGAATACAGTGTCCCCTTTTAGCGTAGCGGCTATCGAACGTGCGGTGTAAGGGTCGCGCGAGCGTCGGCCGTACCCAAGAGAACAGCGCATTCAGAAGGCTGGAATATAAATGTACCCGTGTTTCAGTTTCCTTTTCCGTTGTTTATCAAAAATCCCGAGAGAGACAGTGATTTATTTCTGTAATGCCGTTCGCGGTGTCTCTGCGAGTCTGTGTGTTGTGTGTCTGTGTCTGTGTCTGTATGTTTGAGGTTTTCATGGGGAAAAGGGATATTTGAGGTTTTGCGTTTTCCCCCCCGCAGGGTGGAAAGCTGAAAGACGGGGCCCGCTCAGTCACCAGAACCATCCAGAACAACTTCTTCGACAGCTCCAAACAGGAGGCCATCGACATCCTGCGCCTGGGCAGCACCCTGAACAGTGACCTGGCAGACAAGGCCCGTGCCCTGCTCACCACGGGCAGTCTGTACGGTATGTCAGCAGCTTTAGATGGCTGTGATAATCCAGCACCGCGCTTCTGTGTTTGTCTGGTGTTTTCATTACGCTGCCGCGGAACGAAATCATTCTTCAGGGTGTGCGGCGTCCTGTCCTCCGACAGCTGTTATTTACTGGCGTGGGGGGAGAGCCAAAAAAGGGGAAGAGAGATGTGTTCTCGGTTTCTAATCTCGCTCACTCTCTTTCCTTTCCTCCAATGCTTACGCCCTTAGTTTCAGAACCCATTTTGCAATCAGGTACAGTATTGTCTGTTTAATGGTTTGTTTGAAAGCTGTCTGAATTCTCTTTCCCCCAGATGTTTTTATTTGTTAAATGTGCACGTGCGCCTTTGGCTTTTGTTTCAGTTTTATTATTTATGATTAAAATTTAAATATAAATTTCTATGAAAATAAAAAATAAATGAATACATTTTTTTTTCTTTTCTTTTTTCTTCCAAATCTTTTTTTTTTTTGAGCCCGTTCGGTATTTCTGCCACCCTGTATAAACGGGGTATAAACCCTTTTTCTGTGACAGCGTCTCCAAGAGTGCTCCTGGGCATGTGTCAGAACTACCACAAGTACACCCGTCCCAAGCAGGTGAGGGTGTGCGTGGGCACCTGGAACGTCAACGGGGGCAAGCAGTTCCGCAGCATCGCCTTCCGCAACCAGACCCTCAACGACTGGCTGCTGGATGCCCCCAAAAAGGCCGGCTACCCAGATTTTCAGGGTGAGTGGCCCCCCCCCTGGGGTCCCACCTGCGTTACATTTTTACGCTGATTTAGTTATCAGTAGATGCAGTTCTGGTGCAGGTTTCCGTTTTCTCGGCGCGTAAGCATTTTAACATCTCGGCTACCGTAAGGACGTTATGCTTTGCTTTGCGTTTAAGACACCAAAGCCAACCCTGTGGACATCTTTGCGATTGGATTTGAAGAAATGGTGGAACTGAACGCCGGCAACATCGTCAGCGCAAGGTAAGAGCCCCCGCCTCCGTCCTGCAGCGTAGCTCAGTTGTGTCAGGTGACCGCTTTAGCTGTCGCCCGATTGGAAGGAACAAAGCCGGTGGAATCTTTGGGGCTAGCACCTTGTCTCCCGTCGCCTCTCGCTCAAGCCGACCGCGCTGTCCCTCTCCCGCAGCACGACCAATCAGAAGCTCTGGGCTGCTGAGCTGCAGAAGAACATTTCCAGGGACCACAAATATGTGCTGCTGGCCTCGGAGCAGCTTGTGGGCGTCTGTCTCTTTGTCTTCATTCGGCCCCAACACGCCCCCTTCATCCGGTATGCAACTTCTCTCTCCTTGTGTCACAATCTCACTGTAGCCGTTTTAGTTTGTTGCATTATCAAGCTATGTTTCTACTTGCTTAGGCTGGCTCTCTGATAGATATGACTCTAATATCTAATTGTGTATTGAAACCACGTAGCTTTTAATTCATCTGCTAATTGTTTGCTGACAGCCTGGCACCAGGTTTTTTCTGCAGGTAATAAGCGGTTTAATAAAATCGAGGCTGTAATCCAGTATATGTAATCTGTGTGCAGGTGCTAAAGGAAGCTAATGGTTTTAAAATTGTTCTTTAAGTGGGGAGGGCGAAATGGAACGACGTACGTGGTAAACAATCAAAAGGTGAATGCATTTTGGGCTAGTTCTCTTTTCCGTTTGTCTCATGGCTTTTTGTTGAACGTGCTGCCTCTCAGAGATGTTGCCGTGGACACGGTGAAGACGGGCATGGGCGGAGCCACGGGGAACAAGGGGGGCGTGGCCATCCGCATGCTCTTCCACACCACCAGCATCTGCTTCGTCTGCTCCCACTTCGCCGCGGGACAGTCCCAGGTCAAGGAGAGGAATGACGATTACAACGAGATCACCCGCAAACTCAGCTTCCCCATGGTAACCACCCACCAACCAGCTTCCAGGACATGCACCTCCTGTGTCTTTTTTTATTTCTGTACATAAAGCTCCAGTTAATCTAGCCTTGGAGGAGTTTTGGAGTGACACCATGGTGCTCTCCACCCCCAGGGCCGGCTGCTCTACTCCCACGACTACGTCTTCTGGTGCGGGGACTTCAACTACCGCATCAGCCTGCCCAACGAGGAGGTGAAGGAGCTGATCCGGCAGCAGAACTGGGAAGCGCTGACGGCGGGAGACCAGCTGGTGGAACAGAAGAACGGCGGACATGTAAGGAGGCTTGTCCCGTTGCTCGTCGCTGCCCCCCCTTGGACCCCTTAGCCGCTCGGCTCTCCTTCACCCACGTTTTCCTGCCGCTCTCCAGGTCTTCCGCAACTTCATCGAAGGGAAGATCGACTTTCCCCCCACCTACAAGTACGACCTGTTCTCGGACGACTACGACACCAGTGAAAAGTGCCGCACGCCTGCCTGGACGGACCGCATCCTCTGGAAAAGGAGGAAGTGGAACTTCGACAAGACCGGTAAGGAGCAGGTCGTGCGCGTGTTTAGCGTGACCCGCCGTTGTCCGGGATCAGGGGTCCCGTGATGGCCGAACGCCGGCGTTCGTGTGCCCCTGCAGCTGAGGAGATGAACCTCGTGTCCACGACTCACAGCCAGGACGATGACGACGCACCTCAGTACTCCTGGACCCCTGGGACTCTTCGATATTACGGCCGAGCGGAACTGAAGACCTCCGATCACAGGTCAGCCCCGCCCGCCGTCCTTTCAGGCAGACTCTGGGCTCCTCGCAGTTCCAGCAGTGGTGCCTGTGCTCTCTGAGCTGGTCTCTGTGGTCATTTCAGTGGTGCCTGTGCTCTCTGAGCAGGTCTCTGTGGTCATTTCAGTGGTGCCTGTGCTCTCTGAGCTGGTCTCTGTGGTCATTTCAGTGGTGCCTGTGCTCTCTGAGCGGGTCTCTGTGGTCATTTCAGTGGTGCCTGTGCTCT
>JAOYSI010073390.1:0-11728 GCA_025775065.1 Hiodon alosoides
CCCCCCCCCCCCCCCCCCCCCCCCCCCCCCCCCCCGCCCCCCCGCCCCCCCCCCCCCCCCCCCCCCCCCCCCCCCCCGCCCCCCCCCCCCCCCCCCCCCCCCCCAGCGAGAGAGAGAAAGATCTCATAAAAACATACACTCTCACTCAGTGCCAGAGGGTACAAGCCAAAACAGGGTCAACCACCTTGTATGTCCGACGGCTATTTAGGTGATAATGACATCACGTGTCCCAGTAATGGCGCTTGAGAACATTAAGGGCGTCCAGCCACAGCAATGTTCCTGCATAAGCCCTTTTAACGTGCGTCACCCAGAAGGTTCTTACCGCCTCCACCACCATCTCCTGCCTCAGGAACTTCCTCTGGGGGTTCAGAATCTGCACACATTTGGAAAAGCAGAAACGGGATTCAACCCAAATGAATGAAAAAGTAACAGATATCGTATGCTGTACACAGTTAGCACGCACTCAGACGTATGCACATACATACACACGCAAAATAAATGTACATACACTATAGATCACGTATAGACTATATAAATTTGCCAAAGTAGTAATGCAATAACTAAGTGTACACAACATTTTATGATGAATTTCTGAACTCCAGTGAAGTTACATGGCACAGACGCAGTGTGTACAAGGCTATAAAAATCCTGCAAAGACTGGTGTAGGTAAAGCAACGGCAGGGACAGCGCGGGACAGGACGCGACAGTGATGGCTCTTACGTGCTCCACGCCCTCGATGTGCGCCTCTATCTCCTGCATGACCCGAGTCTCTCTCTCAACCTCCTCGGCACTGCGCCGGCCCTTGTTGATACGCTCGGCCAGACGCTTGATGTTCTTCTGAGCATCCAGCAGGAGAGGATGGTCTGGATGGTCCTCGTGGGTGTGCTTCAGCAGGTCCTGACGCACACGCACACGGAGGACAAAATGAGACGCACTCCCTCTCTAAAGATCGTCAAAGAGTCACAATGACTTGTTTCATCACTCTTAGGGAGGGCACTGGCGGCACTCGGCCAACTATTCGTGTTTAAGACATTGCTGTACGTATACAGCTTTTCATCAGATATTGTTCGACGTTGACGGTTTCACTAACCAATGCATTAATAAATGTTAAATGTAAAAAATGTACTAAAAAGTATGCAATTAGTAACAAAAAAAATGTTCTCAGCTGAAAGCACAAAAGACCCAGAAAGACAAACATGTTCACCTAAGAGAAACTTAGTAAGAGATGGGTCACATATGTTAGTCATCACAGAGTGTAACTGTATATCACCGCACAACCACCCTGCCTTAGGCCCTGTGCAAAGAGCCATGGTGGCATTCATTGACATAATCCCCTTGTTGGCGAAATAGTTCACAGATGACCGAGTGTCCGGTCAAACACAACCATTTCACATTCCAAAAGCCACGACATGCCATGCCATTCAGGATGAGAAGAAGAAAAATTGGGGGAGGGGAGACAATGAAGGGGGAGGGACATGGAGAAGGGCGAGACAAAGTAAAAATAGACAGAGAGAGAGAGAGAGAGAGAAAGGAGACATTCTCAATTTCACCTGCCCAGCAGGCAAGTCCTCATACACAACACCAGCCAATCAGACGAGGGGTCAAAGGTTACTCTCCTACTACAATGGCCTACAAAAAAAAAAAAAAGGGGCTGCAGGCTTTTGGCAAGCTATCCCACAGCTGTGGTTGGCTTTTAGAAAGGGGCCTGGGGCCTTACATGAAAGCTAGTCTGTTGTGTTATAGAAGTAACATCCTGTTTTGTGATTTGAAACAAATTTGGGATTAAAAAGCTCCAGAATGAGACAAAACTGCTCTGACTTGAGGCGAACTCGACAGGCCACCTACACCACATGCGACGGTGCTCACCTTGACCAGCAGTTCGTAGCGGGGAATCCTCTGCACGGGTTTGATCATCAGGTCCGCCAGCGCCTGCTTCTCCTTGTTCTCTCGCATGCTTTGCTGCCAGGGTCAGAGAGAGTAATCAACGTCAGAGACAGAGGCCTGTAAAACACTCCTGGTACAGTCCTATTGCTTCTGAAACATCTGGAAAATGTTTCTGAAAAATCAGTTCATCCTATGTTTCTCCCGATTACACTTTGTATATTTTCCCTCCTTGTGTGTCCCAATGGATTTCTATTTCTGTGCTTTAGCATTTGAGATTTAGCGTGGCATCCGCTTGACATCGTCTCTTTCCACTAGATGGTGCTGTGCCACAGGTTTTCTAGGCAGTGGCACCAGGGACTGTTACTTCAGCACATCGTAAGCGTAATAATGCTGCCAATAAGGCAAAAAACAGGGGAGAAATACATTTCCAATGAAAATTAATAATGTATGTTGTACGTTCAATGTTCTCTTTTAAGAATAACCATTTGGTCTTGATCTTTCTGGACCGCTCCAGCAGGCTCCAGCAGACACCTGAGCCGTAATTAAAATCTCTGACTCATGCCTCTCTGACCCAGGTACACACACCCACACCCACAGTACAGCAGGCCAATCTGCCTACATTTGCAACACAGCGAGCGGTCTTCACTGATCCAGGATGCAGTTGCTCCACTGGTATAAAAAGCTCCAGGCGTCCTACCCCTCCATCAGCTCCCTCCCATAAAAGGACTGTGTCTGGGACACTAGCTCACCTAACATAGGACCTTCTTTTATTACATTCTTTCTATAAATTTAATGCTCTGAATCTGAATTTCATTATTACTGCACTCGAGGTTGTATTGCACAACCGTAATGACAATTTGTTAGGCATTTCAGGTATTACCGAAATTTTTTCAAAAAAAACTATGGCTCTTGTGTACTCCCGATCAAGTCCGTTGGCAGACACGGTGCAGCATGTGGCGTAGTGGTTCCGGACATACACTAAGAATCAGTATTTCACAGGTAGAAATTCAAGGAGAGGCCCCATTTTTATACCCTAAAATTAGGATAGCTGAAAAAATTATCAATCGGTATAAAAGTAAATCATAAAATTTTTGTAATCTCAATTGCTCTGGATAGCAGTGTTTGATAGGCATACAGATATGATCCTACCAGGCCTTTCTGGATGGATTTAACTAATAAGCAAACAGATGTGACAGGATATATAAACATGGTATATAAACTTAGCCTGCACAGTCAGCACCTGGACACAAATTCCACCAAGTCTGAGTAGCCACGTAAATGCTCAGCTTTCCATTCGGACACCTGAGTGTGTGAGGTCCTGCTGAACATCCTCTATTTGATACAAAGCACTTGTTCAGAAATAAGAAAAAACCAGTGAAGACACTATTTTAAAAAAACACACACAAGGTAAAAGAACTGGATCTGTATCAGGAAAGGAAGCAAAAAGGCAGATTTGAGCTATCAAATGCCCCAGTCCTGCAAACAGTTCCGACGGTGTGTGGAACCCATGTCAGTGACCCACCTCGATGGATCAAAGTTGAAATGTTGCTTTGCGCAGGTTTTTTCTGGGACAACCTGCCCCACAGCAATGGGAGAGGCGGGGAGGTGACCGTGAGCACTCACCTCCAGGAATTTCAGGAACGCGGGCTTGGCCTCCTTGGCGATCCTCACAGCATCTTTGGCATTCAGAAAATTATCGATGTACGCAGAATAAATATTTGCCAGAATCTCCTTTGAGAACTGGGTGAGAGAAAAAGAAAGGGTTTATTAGAGCTAATAGTACAAATCAGCAACAGCCCCCCCCAGCAGTTTCCAGGCCAACGTGATTCATAAAGTAAAACACAGGGGGACCACGAAAGCATCACTGCACAAGGGTGGAGGAGAGAGAGAGAGAGAGACGAGAGGTCAGTATTAGCATGCTGTGTGAATATAGAGTTGCTATGGTGATGTGAACACTAACGACTCATCACTCCAGCAGAAGAGTTAGTTAGTCAAGAGTGGGGTTTGGATAAAGGGAAAAAAAAGTCAGTTTTGCGTTGTTTTTTTTTTTTGTCTTCTGTAATGGAGCTTGATAATAGGCATGGACACTGGCCTTCCTGCTACGCTTTGTTCAGACGCCACTACTGGGTCAGTGGAGCTGACTTTCTTGCCTCTGGGCACAGAAGGAAGGGGATGGAGACAGAGCCAAAAGAAAAAATAAACAGGGAGCGGGAAAAGACTGGGAAAACGGGGGGTTCAGGAGTTCAAATGGAGAGTCGGACTGAAAGGGATGAAAAGGGAGAGAAACTATTTGTCAGAAAAACGGTATGTGAGTGATGCCCGGTACCTTTGCCCTCTGCAGGGCTTACTGGGTCTGAGCCCCGGGGGGGTTTTCCCTAAGCCCAGTACGGCAGAGGAGAAGTTACCCAGGTGTCTCCTCACTTTACTTCTGAAAAGCCATTTGGACAATTCAGGTGCCGTGACCTGTTAGTTTGCATCTGATCCATTAAACCCCTGTTAAGTGCAGCGTTTCGCAAGTCTGGTGATGTTGTTAAGACAAGCACAAATAAATTGTGCTTTCCTCTTAAAAAGCTCCCTCTGTGCCACGTGATAATAGATCTGCCTGTTCCGTTTTTCCTTAAGTGATAAATCTGAGCGATCTTGACAGCTTGGCTCCCCCTTTTTTCCACACTTGATGTTATACAAGAGATCTCTTTAGAAAAGACTGACGCCTGGATGAGTGGAAGCTGACAGAACAATTCCCAACCGGGCCCACGGTCACCGGTAAGATCTAGAATTACTCATCAGACGTTAGCGCTCGCGAATTCACCATCTTGGATTTAGCTTAGATTTTGCTCTGCGCAGACATTAGCGCCGCTTCTCAGATAAGAGTCCCCCGCAAGCAAGCAATTAGGATTTTCAGGATTCAAACCGATGTTGTAGATATGTTGCACTTGGTCTCCTTCCAACTCCAATTCAAGACTTAAAAGGGAACACTAGAACTGTGTTGACAGAGTTTAATTCTGCGGATCTACATAGCCTGTTTGGGTTCGGTACATAATTAAACGCGTCGAATGGCACATGCCTTCTTTCTGGAAACGCCACAGAATAAAAAGTTCCCTTCACTACCAAATTAGAACAATCAAGGGGGTTAGCATTCTTTAGGAATTATGTTTTTATGGTACGGAGAGCCGTCTAGGCCTCACGGTTAAGTAAGATGAAGAATTTATTTTAAAAGGACTCAGGAGATCTATAGCAGACGGCCACTGAACAGGGCCGTTTGCTCGAGGTGAAACACAAAAGCGCCTGTTTCCATGGAGAAAACTCACTCCGTCGCATGCGCCATAAAGCCAAGCCAAATCATTTCTGACCTTGGACAGAAAATAGTGCCTATTTGGGCCCCCGGTTTATTTTATGGACAAAGGGGCCTTTGTGATAATGATAAGTGGGCCTAGCGGAAGCGGATGAGTAACAGTATGGATTGTCCAGACAGGGCCGCGGCCTCGCCACAGCCGATGATACTCTGTTACTCGTTTTACTTGCTTTTATTCAGCTCATCTGCCCATTTCCGTGGCACGTGTATCGGGACTGCGGGGAATCTGGGCCTTTGCGTAGCACCTTAATCCCCCTAAAGGCCCCCCTTCAGGAAATTTCAGCACATTTGGTTCTGTTGGTGTTGACATGAGGGTGAAACAGGGGGCCAACGCAGGGGCGAAAAAGAGCCAGGCACGAGTGTTGACAGCAGGGTGACCGGAGATGTTCTGTCTGGACGGAGATGTAACTATTTTCGGGTGAAGTGAGGGTCTTAGCTGGCAGCAGCACTTTAAGACGCTAGCATGGCACATCACCCATAAATACAAGAGGCAGTCAGTGTTGACGGGGGACTCCTAGGCACTGACATGGGTACCCTCCGCACTGACGCACTGACACACAGCGGCTCCAGCCCCTGAGCACAGTCCCATTTGCCAGTGAACCATGCCGTCTGGGAGCCCCTCCGGCTAATTAGTCAGATCACGGGTAATTACACTTGAAAGGTAGCATTGGCAGGTTTCACTGTGGAGAAGGATTTTCAGAGCAATCCATCTGCAGCCTAAAAGACGACCTCGTTGGTAAATGAAGCGGACCCAATGTATGCAGTCACAACACTACCTATGTAAGATATGCATACGGCTATGGGGTGTGGTGAGTCAGTCAAACATGTCAACTTCGATGTTCAAGACTGAAGTTTTGACTGAAATAAATAAATACGCATCTCGGCTTAACTTGAATCCTGTCGCAAAACACAGGGAGGATGAGCAAGCGGTTCAGTGCCGATTGGTCACAATTGCTGAATGACAGGAGTTGGATTTCAATCAAATGACTAAGTCAACTAAGTCACTCGGGAGGCCCAGGACTGGAGCAATACCTTTGGTTTATAAATACACCGAACAAAGGTAAATGCTGGTCTGCTAATATTTATAAATTAGTGTTATACTTAGGATGATAAGCACAGTATAATAACAATTACCCTCGTCTAGGTTATACACTGAAATACATAAACATTAGGTATTCATTCATACATTATCTAAAACACATGGAGCCATTTATATTTCAGCTGGAGGAGCCAAATCACAGAACTCTCCCTAGTTGGATCTGAATGGACTCCCCTGAGCCCTGAATCCCACAGCTTTTTTGTTTCCCTCAATTCGGCTAAACCTCGTTTAGTCAGGCGCTCATTAACAAAGCGCAGGTCCCGTTTTGGCTGGGCCCTGTAATCCCCTAATCTGCGTGCTGCGGGCTCACCGAGTCGATGAGGAGGTGACCGACCGTCTGCCTGTCGTGCCACTCGCTCACGCAGCCCAGCACTTGCTCCAGGAACTGCTCGTGGTGCTCCAGGATCTCCGGGATTTGGTAGAACATCTCGTCCACCAGGGAGGGATCACAGAGGGGAGAGTTCTCTGGGTGTTTAAGAGGCTTCATGTAGCTCTGAGACAAGGGGGAGGGAGAGAGTGAGAGAGAGAGAGAGAGATTAAATTAAAAACACAGCTACATTGACATAACGGCATCAGTATTATTAATTGGTCAGCTTTCATTTAATATGACGATGCACAGGAGAGTGTATGTGTGTTCACCAGAGCCCTTCCAAGCGGATTTCTGCAGTGCACGCACAAAAACAAAAGGTTTGCAACTGCCACTATACCACCTTGCAAAACAAAACATTTATGTCAAAAAGCATCACGGTATGGTAGTTTACTCCACAAACCTAAAACCGAGTAATGACCATTAGACTGGAAAACGATGACAACGATGTGACACATTTCACCATTGTATCTCACCCTAGCCACTCTACGAACCCCACAATAGGTTTCGGGATCTGGCGCCTGAATCCAGTAGTCCCATAAGCCCCTGGACTGAATCAGAATCCTTCCGAGGCAGTGGTTCCTTCCGAGGTTCGTTTTGCAGAGGGAGTGGTAAAACTCAAGCACTAAGTTCCCAGGAAGCGTCTGATCTGAGAGAGGCTTGACAGGACTGTTGTGCAGATGGTATTACCGAGCACTTCCAGAGCAAGCACAGGAAAAGTTATAGAGCTTCAAGGCAGTCCACTGATAAACAGAACAAGCTCTTCCATGATGTCTACTGACAAACAAACCCTCCGTATGGAACACCACTGTTGAACGTTTGCATGTAAAAAGATCACTTGGAGAGGGCAGCTAAATTTTAACAACATTTTCTTCAAATATTATGACTACTTGGCCATCTGGGCTCAGTTCCCTCCGTTTGGAACGCCTGTGTGTGAAAACATGCCTCAGGCAATGATCTAACTAGTCATGCCATGGAGGTGAGCCCTATTCATTTTGTAAAGTTGTGTATATCGTTTATCACCATCTAGGTGTGGGACTGAATACAAACCTCAAATAAATCTAATACTGAAGGATGTGGACTTCACATTACATCATGCCTTTCTCACCTTAGGGGGTTATAAATCATCACGATGGGTTATAAGCCATTATTTCAAGCCCCCACCCACCACCTCCCATTCCACGCAATCCCTGAATGGTAGCCTACCGTCGTTCAAGCACTGCAGCTGTGACGATCAAGATTCAAACCTGCAGTCTCTGTTTTAGGGGCTATAATTAAATGTTATGAAGACGTTTCCCAGTGTATGCGTGCACGCCTCGTTCCGTAAAAATTTGATTCTGTGGAGTAAAAGAGGCCGGCGCAACGGCTCCGTTTCCTGCTGCAATCCTGTCTCACCTTGTAGCCATGGAAACCGCGCACCCACAACTTCAATTGTTCAAAACTGGGGATGTGTAAAAGGGTATAAAGGAGAGGCACAGAGTCAGAGTGCCTCGGAAATAAATCTCCCCACCCGCCTCAGGAGAATCTAGCGGTTTTTGTGGACGACGGGAAGCACCGGGCTAGATCGGAGTCTGTCTGGTTCCGAGGGCGAGGCAGTCTCAAACCCAAGGTTTGTCTCTCTGTCTCAGGCGGTCCTTTCCACCAGCAGTTACGGTAATGTGAAGCATCAAAGGCCCACACTGGCTGGCGAGGGAAAGGGAGCGGCCCGCTGTCACCTTCAGAGGAAATTTACCATTCATCAACATGAGCGTGTTGCATCACAGCCATAGCGTATAAGAGTATACGCCAATGCGCGCTTGGGTGTGACTGCGCACACCCTCGTTTTAGCAAGCACGTTTGTTCGTCTGTCAGCGTGCAAATCCATTATGCGCGAGAACGCGAGCCCTTTTTCCTCTGCAACAACGTTGAAACTGCGAAGACTGAAGTCGTTTTATTGATGGAAAAATGTCCCATAAAAAAAGGTTCATAGGTACTGGGGCTTCTACTTCCATCAGGAGTTCAGCTATGCCCTATACAAGAATCAAAAAGTGCAGATACTCATGTTGAGCAAGTAACTTATCCTCCAGTTTGTAGACTGCATACCTGTGCTTTGAAAATAAAAATTAATTGATAACATGGCCGTTTCCCCGTCTTCAGACCTTTACCTGACGGGGTGGTTATATCTGCAGACCTTTAAATAAATGACAGAATAGGGGACATTGTTACCCACCAGTCTCTTAGTTCTCTCACCTGGATTAAAGTGCGAAGGGACTCCACATAGGACTGTTCCGTATCTAGAAGGGTCATCATCACGTGCTTTCTCATATCCTGCAAGAGGGAAACACAACAGAAGAGACCCTGTGAATAAAGATGACGCGGTTCCCGAAATGCGCTCACATAAAGATATAAATGCACTAATTTCACCCAGGCACAGAGACACAAACTCACATAGACAGAAACGCACACACACAAAAGGTACCATTTAGCTCTCTTTTCAAAACATCTTCCCGTTTTCTTGCATGCATTTCTAACATGTGCCTAGTAACTATAAACTTTTACACTGGCCAGTTTATTACGTACACCGAACTGGTACCGAACTGGAACCCCCTTTGCCTCCAGAACAGCCTGAATTCTTTGGGGCATGGATCCTACAACACATCAGAAATATTCCACAAGGATGGACCATGCTGATGCAGTGGCATCACGCAGTTGCTGCAGAGTAGACGGTGGTACGTTCATGCTGCGTTCAACAGCCAGTTCCAAGACGCTCAAATTTTTTGTTTTGCCCATTCATACGCTCAATCGAACAGTAACTGAATGCCTCGTTGCCCGTCTGCCTGCTTCATAGAATAAGCCACTGCCACGCGACTCACTCACTGTGGGAGCAATCCATTCTCGTGTACAGTGTGGCATACCTAAAAGGCCGGCCACAGAGTGTGTGTTCCTTTAAATTAAAAAAAGATGGTGATTGGGATGGTGAAAAGGGTGATTGCAGAGCAGGACTTAATGGAACTGTAATGGATTTTCTAAAAACAGTACATCATGCGTTTCTGTCAACATTATAGTCCGATAAATCCAAACTAAGACAGAAAGAAAAGGGGAGGATGTATGGCTTGGCCCAGCAACATATCCTCATTCGGTAAATAACAACATCAACACTCTTGAACAAAGCCATTTTTAAAACAAATTAATTTATAAACATGTACCTATGTATATATGCACATTTTTAAACACACTGCAGGTGGACACACTAGACTAACTTGGTGAAGAAACATGAAGAATGTTTTGGAGTGATCCAAAACCCCCAAAGGAAATGCTCCAGCAGCTGACGGCTCAGTCCTAAGTCAATCCAAAAAGTCAATTTAACTGTAGAGACGGCTGATTACAAATCAACATTACCCCCTTTCTATCGCCGTAGTCCTAAACACTAAACTGCCGTACTCTGACGTACAGTGAAAATAAAAATGTAATTAAATGTAATGATCACAACAATGTGGCGGAAGATTGGCAGTCAACACGTCTTTGGACTTGGGTTCTGTGCGCTGTACTGTGGCGTATCCTGTTCACCCCGCTGATTGCAGCTTCCAACTCACTCAACTCTATTAAATGTAGGGTCAATGAAGGACTCCTTTGGCTTAAGCCTTGTTTATTTACAGTTTGATGGTCAAATATTGAAACGGCGTAACGTCTTCCCTGGGGGGATATTAAAATGCATTACATATACAATGAATCGTGCTAATGATTAATTCATGAATGCCAAAACCAATGCTGTTAAATACCACTGGTTGCAGTGTTGGAAAAGGACTGCCTCATTCTTTTGCTTACAGCTACCACAAATGGTGGAGGGGTGATCAACAAATGACTATAGGTAAACCACATCATTCAGTTTGTAAATAAAGTGTAATATAGCACGCGTTATGCAAAGGCGTGCACCAAAAGAATAGGAAAGATAGGAAAGCAAAACAGGCAGTGTGTGCGAGACAGAAATATAGAGGCTCGTTAAGGTGTGGCAATTAGTCACAGTGCTTGATTTCCATTTGTTTTGACAAGCAGCACATCAGCAATCAGCAACTGGACCTATTCCATTCCAGAGCAATTAGACCAAATCAGACAAAACATTGTCTCGGTGCAAAGGTAAAAATGATAAGACACTATTCTATAACGACCTGATGAGAATGGTTAGGTTATTAAAAAGCCATTTTGCAGTACAGGCTTCGTGGGAAAACCGGCGCAATGATCCGAGTTCTCCGGCAGAGAACTCCAGACATTATCAAGACGTTTTGCTCTCCGTTCCACTTCCTAAGTAAAAGACCAAAACATCAGAAAATTTGAAAAACGACATGGTCTCAGCAGGCGGGCGGGACAGACCCCTAGACTACAGTGCCCCAGTGAGCGACAGAGGTGCTGGGAGTTTGGGGGATGCAGGTAAGATGGACCCACGGTGCCCAGCTGTGGCGCACTATTTTTATCCCAGACTCTATTGATCTCACTGAATAAAAAAAAAACATCCTCCCCAAACACGGAACTTTAAACATGTATTAAACAGAGTATTAAAGACACTATAGTTCAAATGAGCCACTGAACATGTAAAGACATACCTGAATATAAATAAAAAAAACAGTACAGAGACACTTAAAAAGCAGTACCTTGTTTTGGTCGTCTCTTAAAGTTTACCCTGGCGTAATTTTATCTGGACTGTGTCATGGCTTGAGGAACGGCAGTTTGCAACCCATGTGCCTGTGCCCAAGTGTCAAACAATTCCCAAGTCCTTTAAATAGGTAGAGGTAGCAGAGGTATAAATAGTTAGATGGAGGATGCTTCTGTAAAGGCTTACACAGCAGAAAGGTGCACAATACCCGTGAGCTCTTTAAACCTGGTCGGTAGAGCAAGCTGCTACAAAGCTACACAACAGAATGGTGCACTACAATACCCGTGAGCTCTTTAAACTGGGTCGGTAGAGCACGCTGCTGCAAAGCTACACAACAGAATGGTGCACTACAATACCCGTGAGCTCTTTAAACTGGGTCGGTAGAGCACGCTGCTGCAA